>PVKE010013304.1:0-36789 GCA_004027555.1 Craseonycteris thonglongyai | reverse complement strand
TATTGATTACCTACTCAAAATTCACTCTTCTTTTTGCTTACAGAATCCTCAGAAAAGGTGGGCCCAAGCCCTGGTCCAGAGGTGGGCATATTACTCAATTCTGGCTAATTATTTGTAGTAGGAAGTCGGTATGGACATCTGGAAGGATTTTCCCTACCTGATAAGAACAAGGTATGTAAGCAAAAACTCAATGTTATACTCCCCTGGCTTTCCCAGAAACTGGCTGTGAGGCCTGGACCTGCTGTACCCCAGTGGGAGAAAAGAAAAGGACACTGACTAGAACCCACATTTCCCAGAGACTGCACCAATGCTAGACACTCTTACCATCAGACGTTTCGTTACGCAGAAGCATAACCTCCTCTTAGCTTATGCAGCTACTGACTGGGCAGTACTTGAAGCTGAAAGTGTTCATGCTGGATAGCTACCTTTCCCAAGCTAAGTCCTGCTTATCCTTCAAGACTCAGCAAAGTCACACCTGGAACACCTGTACCAGTTTAAAGCACCCCCTCCCCAAGCCATGCACCTGGAACTTCTTCAGTTACAGAATAGTGGCTAACGCACTAGCTCTGTGTCCAGACTGCCTAGATTCATAGCCCAGCTCTACTACCCACTAGTTAGTAACCTCAGGCAAGTTATTTATCCTCTCTGTGCCTTAGTCTCTTCAGTTATTACTTACTAGATATTAGTAACCTTACCTAATGGTCAAATGGATTAAATGAGTTAATGCATGTGATGTACTTAGCAATTGTCTCCTGATAATCATTCAATTAATGCTTGCTGTTATTAATTAACATAAAATTTATTATACTCTATCACAATAGCCTAATAGTCCTCTTCCCAGATAGATCATAAAGTTAATGAAGGCAGAGTCTAAATCTGTTTAGTTTATTGCTACATTATTATGGATACCCAGCCTGGAGATACTGCCAATAAATGTTTATTGAATAAATAAGCATCTATCATACAATATGAACAGTATACAAAAAGTAAACCATGTCAAACATTAACCCAATTGGAAAAGTGTTTTCACATGAAGCCAGTGAAGGGAGTTAGCAATAAGCACCCTAGTGAGTTCTAGAAGGCTACTACTGCAGAAAGGATTTCCATCATTGGCTCAAAGGACAAAATACCCACGTGCTTGTAAGTCTCCTGGCTAGTGAGCTTTACTCAATCAAGAAAACATCACTAGATCAGCCAATAGATACTCAACAGTCGGTGTTGGGCCAATTGTCCATAAGACTTTTGCCTTGGCCTTGTCCAAATCTGGCCTAAAGATTGAGTCTGTAATCAAAGAAAGGATGTGGCAAATAGCAATTAATCAAAGCCAACCAATTCCAGATAACCATCCCCCCCGTATCTGTCTTCTTTCATTTTGATTTACCATGCTTTTTCTTGTCACTCACTCTGTTAGCCGGGCAACTCCTGCTTTCTGGGCCTTCATCTCATCCTCATTCTACATTTAGACTGGAACCTCATGGCAGATTTATTCTTGTGTGTGTGTGTGTGTGTGAGTGTGTGTGTAAAAGGAAGGAAGGAAAAATCTAGTGCAAAAGTGACTGCATACAAGTGTCTTCTGGTGAGTGTGAAGTTTATTCGCTCATGTCTGCTGACAGGTAGATGGGAAAGTATTCTCTGGTCTTCATAAAGCTTCCATCATCGATCCTTATGATAATTTGCTTCCTTATCTCTTTCCTTTCCCTTCACCTTGAGCAATTATGGCCTTTTGTCCTTGTGGAAGCTCAGTAATTGGAAAACTGGTTTACAAATCTGCCAACTTTTTGGTCCCTAAAGTTTTTTTTCTTTTTATCACATATACAGCTAAGTCAAAGTGGCGAAAGTGTGCATTTTAGTGCAATCTAAGAGGATGAAATTGAATTTACTTAATATGTTTACTCATTACTTCACAGGAAGAACTTGAAGAAGGGCACAGAAATTTGATCCTTTGGATGACATGTGGCTGGAGCCACATAAGGAATTTTCCTTTAAAAATACTTTTAGCCTCTGGATCAGTCAGACTTTAAACTATCTTTGTGGGAAGATGTCAGCTCTAGAGATCACTCCATAACAGAGAAATAATAGTATCAGCAACAGCTCGCATTTATCAAGGATCGTGCTAAGCACTTCATATATCATTACTTTATTCACTCCAATACATCCTTGAGGTAGGTTTGATTATTACCTCATTTTCAAAAAAGGAAACTAAAGCCTAGAGGGGCTAAAAATAACCTGCTTGAGGTCTCGAAGCTTGTAAGTGGAGGAGCTAAGCCACTACACTATGTTTGACTCCTAAACCCACTCTCTCAGCCAACGTAGGAACTCACGTTATACCCGTGACTGGTACAAGATTACCTGGACCCGTTGCAGAACTGTCTTCAGTTTTCTCAGGAGTCTCCCATCCAAGTGCTCATTATTTGAGAAGCCTGGTTTTGGTCAAAGAGGTAAGCACAAACCAAGAGTGTAGGTGGGGGAGCAAAGGGCAGTGAACACATGTGCATTGCTCACTCCTGAAGTGTTTCTAGAGAGGATGTAGTTAGGCAGGTATTTTTACTTTGCAACAACAGAAGTGCCTATACCTTTCTGGGACCCTCCCTAAACCCAGAGAACTTCTGTGGAGAGAGGCCCTATAGTCAGTGTGCTGGGAACCCTGCCCTGTCCCCCTCGGACTAGCTGTGTGATCTTCTGCAGGTTGCTTTATGCCTCCTTTTTATCTGCAAAGTGAACGTATAAGAGCACCTGCCTCAAATTATGGCACCAGAGGGCAGAGCCTGGAGTTGCAGAGGATCCCCAGGCCTAGAAACCTCATGGAATTTGCCCTGTGGAGTTTTGAAATTTTGAATTTCTTCTTTCCATTTATCTCCCTTTTGGAATGTGAATGCCTATAACAGCCTGTTCCATCATTGTATTTTGAAGCCAATAACTTTTCTAATTTCACAGGTTCCTAGATGGAGAGGAACTTTGCTGTAGGATGGATCATACAGACTCTCACCCATACTTGGTTTAGATGGTTTAAATGATGAAATTTGGGACTTTTGAGCTGATGGTATTGAGATGAGATTTTGGACTTGAGTTGATGCTTTCATGGGTTGAAATTTGGGGGAATATTGGGATGGGGTGAATGTATTTTGCATGTGGGACAGATGTGGATCTTTGGGGGCCAGAAGAATAGACTGAAAAATGCTTCCCCCCAACAAAAGAAAGACACCCATATTGTAATCTGTGGAAACTATGAATGTTATCTAAAATGAGAAAAAGAGTCTTTATACATGCGATTAAGAATTTTGAGATGGTGACATTATTCTGGGTTATCCAAGGGGGCCCTAAATGCAGTCACATGTATCCTTATCAGAAGGAGGCAGAGTGAGATTTCTCACCTACAGAGAAGGTGATATGAAGACGG
This sequence comes from Craseonycteris thonglongyai, assembly GCA_004027555.1. Taxonomy (NCBI): domain Eukaryota; kingdom Metazoa; phylum Chordata; class Mammalia; order Chiroptera; family Craseonycteridae; genus Craseonycteris; species Craseonycteris thonglongyai. The sequence goes on along the minus strand of PVKE010013304.1, from coordinate 33,392 downwards.
AAGCAGAGACTGGATTGATGTGGCCCCAAGCCCAGGAATGCTGGTGGCCCCAGACACTGGAATAGATGAGGAAAGGGTCCCCCTTGAACCTGTCAAGGGAGTACGACCCTACAAACACCTGAATTTCAGCCAGCGGTACTGATACTGCTGTTCCAAAACTACGAGAATAAATTTCCATTGTTTGACACCATCAAGTTTATCAGTAATTAGTTACAGCAGCACCCACTTCTGAGTTGTAGAATCTGTCTTACTTTCTGGTGGCTGCTGGAGTTATTGTGAAAATTAATAATTGAATCCAGAGGAAGCCCTTAGAGCAGCGCTTTATAGGAGGTTTTTTTGGTGTTTTGGTTTTTTGGTTACCATTTTTATGGTCACTGAAATATTTTCAGGAAAATAAAATCTTACAGGGTTTCTTCAACAGGGATTCCATGGCTGTTGTAGGGAATTTCTGTGTAAAAATTTGGTGTGTATGTGAATATGTGTAGTTTGTGTTACTTGCCAGGGCTGTCATAACAACATACCACAGACTGGGTGGCTGAAATAACAGAAATGTATTGTCTCACAGTTCTGGAGGCTAGAAATTTGAGCTCAAGTTATGGACAGGGTTGGTCTCTTCTGAGGGAAGTCTAGAAAAATGGTTCACTGGTCTTCCAGTCAATGAAGGTGGCCTGGAATCCTTTAGCTCATTGCCTGGCCACTACCTCAGTTTGATAGAAGACTCTTGCACTGATCTGGCCAAGTTCAACGTGATGCTGTAGGGAATATCCAGTATGTTGATTAAAGTCTAAGCTGCTATAACAAAGAGAACTCAAGTAACAGCCACTTAAACTAGATAAGAATTGACCTCTCTTTTGTGTCATAGTTAAGAGATAAGAGGTGCGGGGCTGGTAGGCAGCCCTCGTATGTAACATGTGAGTTGTAGGTCCAAAGTGTGGCTTCAGCTCTTATCATCTCTCAGTCAGGAAGAGAGTCATTTGCTCAACAGGAAAAGAGAGAATATGTTCAAGCTTTTCAAGGCGAGGACCTGAGGGTACGTGTCATTTGCTCATATCCTGTTGGCTAGAACTTAGTGACTGAGTGCTCACCACACTGTGAAGAAGACTTGTATTTGTCATCTTTAATTGGATTGCTGGTACTTAGCTAAACTCAATTATTATGGGAAAACAAATAGTCGTGAAGACAGCTAGCAGAGTGCCACATACAGCTCATGGGACCTTTTTCTCGAACTTAGCCTATTAGCGGCCCTATCCTTAGGTAAGTGACCTTTTTGATTATGGTTTTCTTTAAGAAATGCCCGTCTTTCACAACATACACACACTTGCATGGTTCAAAACAGATCATGGGCCTAATGCCCACGAACACTGAAATAGTAGAGATCAAGTTCTTATGACTGCACGGCATTTTACAATTTACCTTGCTCTCTCTATTATCTTACTTGATCTTCACCTCAGCTTTGAGAGTCAGGCACAACAAGATTTATTTTCTCCATTTTATAACTGTAGAAACTGAGTCTCAGAGAAGTTAGTAATTTGTCCAAGGTCATCTGATACCTAACTTAGGGCCATTTCCCTCTAGAGCCAAGGGAAGAAGATAAAATTGGAACAAATATATGCATTCTTATTAGTGATTGTTGGGAAGTGGTGACTGAAAGTAGTTATAAAACGGAGAAAGCGTACTTTTCTCCGGCTTCTTCATACTTCCTGGTTTCTCTGTTTTGACCTCTCAGAAATCCAGAAGCACTGTATTCTCTTCTGGCAACACAGATCTCTCTGTTGCTCGGGGCCTCTACCAGAATGGCAGTGGTATAACTGTCTCTCCATTCCTCTCTCCAGTAACTAGGTTTTTCATTTATGGATATTGAAAGTGTCAACTCAGTGTAAAGAGCAAAGCAATATAACGAAGTCTACACTAGGATATGAATGTGTAATCTGTTATTCTAGGAGTATGTTAAATAAGAAAAAAACTTGATAATGGTACTAAATGAATTTTGGATTGGTAGAATTTCAAGGGTGGTGGGTGGCAGAGGAAAAATCTTTGTGCTTGGAAGGTTCTTTTGGCATAAGGCACTCCTTCGATGGCTGTGGTGCCTGGCATCTCTGTCTGGTAGGAAGGCCTGCTTTTAAATAAAGTTAAGGGATCATACTAGCAATGATGTCAGTAATGGGTGATGGCCCTCATTTTGTTTTATTATTTTTATTGAGATATAATTAACATATAACATTGTGCTAGTTTCAAGTGTAGAACAATGATCCTATATTTCTGTATATTACGAAATGATCATTACAATAAGTTTAATTAACATTCATGACCATCATAGTTACAATTTTTTTCTTATGATAAGGACTTTTAAGATCTACTCTTTTAGGGGACTCAGGATGGCTCAGCCAGTTAAGTGCTGGCTTTGTAGCCCCAGGGACCGAGGATCAGATCCTGGCCTTGACCCATTTGGACCCATATGCTGAACTGAGATGTGCTTCCCATGCAGGAGGCCCTCAGCCCAGTTCCCGCCCTGCACGGCCCCTGCCCACCTGTGTGGAATGAAACCATATTGAAAACTGATGACATATAACTATGGAGACTGCTCTGGACCCTCCCCCTTCTCTCTGTCTCTCTCTCTCTGTCAAAAAAGAATTTAAAAAAATCTTTAAGGTTTACTCTTTTAGCAACTTAAAATATGTAATACATTATTATTAACTACAGCCACCATGGCATACATTACTTCCCATGACTTATTTATTTTATAATAGGAAGTTTGTACTTTTTGACCCCTTTCACCCATTTTGTCCATCACCGCACCCCCATCTCTGGTAACCACCAATCTGTTCTTTATCTATGAGCTTGAGTTTTGTTTTTTGGGTTGTTTTAGATACCACAAATAAATGATATCATATGGTATTTGTCTTTCCCTGCCTCACTTATTTCACTTAATGCCCTCAAAATCCACCAGTGATGTCAAAGATGGCAAGATTTCATTCATTTTTGTGACTAAATAATATTCCACTATATATATAATGTATATATGTATATGTATATATATATATATGTATATATATACACACACACACACACTATAATGGATATATATATACACACAGCACACATTATAATGGAGATATTCTACAATTCATTTATCAACTTATCCACTGATGAACACTTTGGCTGTTTTCATATTTTGACTATTGTAAATAATGCTGCAGTGAACACAGAGGTGCACATACCTTTTTGAGTTAGTGTTCTTGTTTTCTTTGGATAAATACTCAGAAGTGGAATTTGTAGATAATGTGGTAGTTCTATTTTTAGTTTTTTGAGGAATTCCATGCTGTCTTCCATGGTGGGTGTACTAATTTACAATCCCACCAGCAGAGCACAAGGGTTTCCTTTTCTCCACATCCTCACCAACACTTGTTGTTTCTTGTTTTTTATATAATAGACATTCTAACAGGTATGAGGTGATATGTCATTGAAGTGTTGAGCAGCTTTTTATGTACCTGTTGGCTATCTGTATGTCTTCCTTAGAAAAATTTTATTCACATTTCTGCCCCTTTTTGCTATTGAGTTATGGGCATTTTTTATATTTTTATATGAGTTCTGTATATAAAATAAAAAGTATTTGATTAAACCTTTATCAGATATATGATTAGTAAATATTTTCTCCCTTTCAGTGGGTTACCTTTTCATTTTGATGATGGTTTTCTTTGCTGTGCAGAGCTTTTTATTTTGATGTACTCATACTTGTTTATTTTTGCTTCTGTTACTTGTGCTTTTGTTGTCAGATTCAAAAAACCATTGCCAAGACTGATGTCAAGGAGCTTAGCGCCTATGTCTTCTTCTAGGAGTCTTATGGTTTCACTGCCTTATGTTCAAGTCTTTAATCCACTTGGAGTTAAATTTTGTGTATGGTATAAGATAGCAGTCCAGTTTCATTCTTTTGTATATGGCTGTCCAGTTTTCCCAATGCTGCTTATTGAAGAGGCTGTCCTTTCCCTGCTATATATTCTTGGCTCCTTTGTCATAAACTAATTGACCATCTATGCATGGGTATATTTCTGGACTCTCTATGCTATTCCATTGATCTATATGTCTGGTTTTATGTCAATACCATACTGTTTTTGGTTTCTGTAGCTTTGTAATATATTTTAAAATCAGGCCACATGGTGCCTCCATCTTTTTTCTTCTTTCTCAAGATTGTTTTGGCTATTCTTTTGTGGTTCCGTGCAAGTTTTAGAATTGTTCTATTTCTGTGAAAAACACCACTGGAATTTTAATAGGGATCACATTGAATCTATAGATTTCTGGGTAGCACTGCTATTTTAACAATATTAATTCTTCCAATCTGTGAGTAAAAAATATCTTTCCATTTACTTGTGTCTTATTCAATTTCTTTTATCAACATCTTACACTTTTCATTGTAAAAGTTTTTCACCTCCTTGGTTAAATTTATTCCTAAGTATTTAAAATTTTTTTTAATGCAATTGTAAATGGGATTGTTTTCTTAATTTCTCTTTCTGATAGTTTCTTATTAATGTATAGAAATTCAAAAAGGTTTTGTGTATTGGTTTTGTACCTTGTAACTTTCCTGAATTTGTTTATTAGTTCTAACAGTCTTTTTTGGAGGGGTCTCTAGGGATTTATATATATGATGTCATGTCACTTGCAAACACTGACAGTTTTACTTCATTTTATAGATGATGATAACAATTGACATTTTCTCTAGCATTTTCTACATATAAGTTATGATATGAGGTTTTGTGAGATTAAATAAATTGAGCAAGGTTACATAGGTAGTTACAAGAATTGGAATTTAAACCCTGAGCCCTAAGACTCCAAAGTTGGTGCTCTTTTTAACATAACTTTCTCTGAATTCTACCAATAAATTATTTTCTCTGGGCAGAGGCACGACAGAGGATTTCATATATTCACCTTCCCAGTCCACTTTTAATGAAGATCCATATACAAAAAATTAAAAAAAACATGTTGACTGATATATTTTATATATTTTTTATGACATTACATATTTATATATAACAAATTGTCCACTCTATGTTGAAGTGTTATATAAATATTTTAAGTAAAAACTGAAGGTATAAAATATATAAATGTTATGATCACAGTTTAGAAGGAAAAAAATTCATGAATAGATATATGGAAGGATATTTACCAAAAGATTCAGTGGTTATAACCCTGTGATAGGATTAAAGTTTGAAAGTGAGTATCTCTGTTATTCTTATGGTCTGTTCATCATCCCTCCTGCGCTTATTCTATTAACTACAATTTTCTTCCCCACCATTTCTTTGGGAAATTGCTTCTCCTTCACCATGTGGTTTTGATGGGGCTTCCATTTATAACCTGCTGCCCCACCGTGCCTACAACATAGACACGTGGCCAAGCCTGGACTAATCGAGGTACTGTGGTGGGTCTGGGGAGTAGGAAGCAAACTAAGTTGAGCTTAGCAGCTGCTGTTGATGCCCCACCCACGTTGCTTGTCCCATCTCTGAGTTTGCCGGCTGTTGTGTTGGACAATTTTTGTTACACAGTTTCCCACCTAAGCACCCGTGTCTCTGCTTTTCTACCAGGGACCTTTCCCCAGCACTATGGGAACTTGCTCAGCCCAAATGCAGAGACCCCACAAGAACTGGGGATTAACAGCCTCAGGAACAGTCCTCAGCCAGTAAGGGATGGGACTCTATAAACAAATTGCCTCCTAGCTTCCTTGTCCCAGGGTGGGAAAGTCTGACATGTGTTCCACAAGATACCTCAGAGGGACCCAGCGGACCTGAACTCCAGTTGCCCACAGTGGTAACTCACTCATTAACAGCCTCTTTGTTGACTGCTCTCCTGTCCCTATATCACTTTCCTCACTCCCTCAGCTGAGACCTCCTCCCAAATATTGAAGGACTTGTCTCAGGGTCTGGCCTGTTTCCCAAAACTTCCCAAACGGAAGCAGAGATACAGCTTCTTCTCCTTGGATGACTACCATGAACATAGGATCCCATCAATCTGGGTGGTATGACTTTTACGGCATGAGAACCTGAAAACGTGCAACAAATGGACCAACAAGGTTCAAGACTCAGAGAGAGGGTTGTGATGCTGTGGGGAGCCTGGGATACAGCCCAGATTAAGGTTAGCTCCATTTTGACCTTGACCTAGACATTACTTGACCCTTGAGCTTCAGCTAATTTTGAGTTGGGCTTCTGTCCCTTGCAATCGAAAGACTCCTGGTGGCATGGTGTTTATTTTCTTCTTCTTGCTTATAGTTTTCTATTATGTAATCCAAAAAAACATTTTAATGCCAAATACGACAGAATACTGTTCTAAAGGAAAAAATAAAAACAAGGGAAATGTCTTTGATAGTGTCACTGTGAACAGCATATGTGGGGGCACAGTCCACCTTTCTCTCTTAATATCAGTGAAACCAGGCCTTCAGGAAACAATGGAATCATTGAACCGTGAGTCGTCACAGACAATCACTCTCCCCAAATGCTCCCACTGTGGTGAATGACAGAGGGTCTGTCCTTTGTCAGCTCCACCAATCACCCAGACTCTTAGATGGTTTGAATGTAGCTTCTCATTTGGCCCCAAAGCTGTGCCCAGGTTAATGACTTGGAAAACATGTCATCATCCATATAATCTGCAGAAACCAGAGAGAGCCCTGAATCAGGCATTTCTGCTGCAGAGGAATTGTTCGCAAACCCTGCACATTTTGACAATGTTTGCATTATTTCTCACAACTGTTTAATTACAGCCTGTGTAGACAGATGGGCTCATTTGTTTGGTCCTAATAGTTGTAAAATTTGGATATTGTGCTTACTGACAATTATAAATATTTGTATTTACTAAGTAATATTCTTTCCATTAAAAAAAACTCCTTTATGCTAAAGAGAAAGCTGGGTTAGTCTTTGTGAAAACATGTCTTTTTGTTCTTGTGGCTTTTTAGAGTCAGGGGTGTTCACAGAGTGCTGGGCATCCCTGGAAAGAGGACTGAGTCACAGAACACAGACACCCTCTGCTCAGATTGGTTGGTGCATCTTCACATGCAGCTCCATGCCTGTGTCTTGAGGCAGGCATCAAAAAACTGCAATTCCTTTAAATAATAACTACATATTTAGGAACCTGCACTGAGAATAAAAAATAAGAGATGGTAAGCAAAGAAAATAAATATATACAATGTAGCACTATTTATAATAAATATTTGAAACTACACAAGTATAAAATAATTAACATATTTTGGTATATTTATAGTATGAAAATCTGTGTAGCTATTAAGAATGACAATATAGGTTTCATGGCAATGAGGCAGAGCTGTCACGACAAGATGCATGAGAAAAAGCAGGTTACAAAAAACTGAACAGCATAATCTTAATTCAGTAAAAATGAAAACGATGTCTATATGTTAATAGGATATATTTTGGGGTGGTAGGAATGTATATATGTGTATATATGTATGTATGTGTATATATATATATATGTATATATATGTATATATATATGTATATATATATATACGTATATGTATATGTATATATAGATATATGAATATGTACGTGTGTGTGTGTGTGTGTGTGTGTGTGTGTGTGTGTGTGTATTTATATTCTTCCTTGGGCTTTCCTAAAATTTTTTCTGAGAAACATAATTTATCTTTATCATCAGAAAAGAATACGTAAAATGAGAACTAATAAAATATAAAGTCATATGGCTTAGAGAAGGCAATAAGGTGACGTACAAGAAATTGTGAGGCTGTTTAATGATTTTTAAGTCACTCATTTAAAAGTACTAAGTGCCTACTCTGTGTAAATTGAAGTAGAAATACAGAGACTTAAAAAAAAAATCAAGTTTCTCTGCCTTTGAAGTGTTAGCAATTTAGAACAGTACGATCCAATAGAGTTTTGTGCAATGATGGAAATATTCTCTGCATTGTCCAATGCGAGTAGCTATTGGACACTACGAGTGTAGTTAGTATGACTGAATAATGGAATTTTACATTTAATTTTAAATAATTTAAATGTAAGGAGCCACAAGTAGCTATTGACTTGGGTAGAAATAATTATAATGCTCCAGGTGCCAGAGAAGCACAAAGAATGCAAACATTAAAGTTTGTTCATAAAAAACCTTTGAGAGGAGATACATTTCCCGCCATAAGTTTAAAGTTTCAGATAGGAATTCACTCTGGACAAAAGAACATTTTAGGCACAGGATACTACAGACACAAAGGCATAGTCATGACTGGGCCTGATTTTTAGGAAACCAAAAATAAAGACATCAGGCAAAGCTCATATCTTATCAAAAAAGATGAGGCGAATACAACTTGGCCAACAAATCCAGTAATATTAATATATAGATGTATCATTTTGTTACATCTCTAGGGGGAAGACTGTCACGTTTTTATTAGTAGTAATACTGTTACTATTCTAGGGGAATAGTAACTTTCAAATTCATTATCTCAAGGTGGGAGGAGCTCTTACTCTGTGCCAAACGCTGTACTAGATGCTTTCATATATATTTTTTCATACATTTAATCACCACAGAAATCCCATTTTTCTGAAAAGGAAAGTAAGGCTCAGAGGTTAAGTAATTGCCCAAGAACATGTCACTAGTAAGTGTTTGAATTTGAATCCAAACTCTTGACTCATGTCTAATTTTAATATATTTTTATTTATTTATTTTTATTTTGACAGAGAGAGAGAGAGAGAGAGAGATACAGAGACAGAGACAGAGAGAGAACTGAACTAGGGGAGCTCCCAGTTCAGCACATGGATCCGCACGGGCCGGGGCCGGGATTCGATCCTCGGGCCCTGGCGCTGCAAAGTGAGCGCTTAACCCACTGAGCCATCCCGGCTTCCCCTCATGTCTAATTTTAAAGCCCTGTTTTTACTATTTCATGTTACCCTCACCCCACAAGATGTTTAGACTGAAAACAGAAACACTCTGAAATATAATGCATACCCTAAGAGATTATGTTAAAAGATTTCACGGACCATTTCTAAGCTCTAATGTTGACATCCCAAGAGACAACTCCTAACTATCATTAATGAACTTTGGGTTGTCTGCTGAAGATGGTTGACTGGGTTGGCCATTGTTTGATACAGTCTCATTCTATATTGAATACTGCAGATTACTAGAACCAACAGTACCAAATTTAGTGCCAGTTCATCGCCTTCTAGACCCAATTTACCACCGTGGGACAAAATCATAAGGACCTAAAACTTACCTACACTGCCTGGCCGTTCCTAGTGGTATAAAGTATCTTGTTCAGAGTCCACTCATTAGCACTGGTTAACTCCATCAACTGCTAATACGGTGAAGCTTCCCAACATCTGTTCCGCTCTACTTGTGGGAATTCCTGCTAGGTTTGAATGACGTTGAATTTTTTTTTTCTACCTCACTAAATAGGACAGCAACAGAAAGTTAGGAGAAAAGGAACATTCAAGAGAAAAAGAGAATCTTTCTTATGAACACTGTAGACATAAAGTATCAATTTTCTTATACCCCATGCTATTAGAAATCTCTTATTTCCAATAATGAATATATTTGAGACTTGACCTCTGTTTCAAGGCTGGCATCCCCCATTTTGGGGTTAGGGAAATTTGGGCAGATGGTAGACAGAGACTTAAACTGGAAGATTACCAAGTAGTTACAGCTAATATATGCAACTAAGAAAGCAGGGCTACAAAAAGAATGTTAAGGGGAAAAAAGGCAGAAGAAAGAAGTGAATGTGTTGTTTACCAGAAAAGCATCAGTGTTGTCAAGGAAAAATTAGAAAATTAGCTTGGTGTAATTTTAGTTTATTTTTTATAGTTTAATGTATATAACAAAGATGGGGTTTGGAGGAGGAGAGTATCGTCATATTACCAAGACTTTGTCCCCCAAAGATGTTGGTTAGGCCCTGGTTCCACTCCTGTGGGGCTGGGAGGAAAAACCATCAGGACTTCAGAAAGGAAGATTAGCCAAATATTGATGGCTTGGGTCCTTAATTAACTGAATTCTTTTTTTTTTTTTTCTGAGCTCCACTCTTCAGAGAAAGACAGCAAAATAGATGTAGGCTGAATACCTCCTAATGAAACTACCCTGTATGGTGAATATTCTCATTAATTAAAGTAGTAGGTACTAGTGATGAAATTTTTCCTTTAACTTATATTTCTTTTATAAATTTAAAAATTGAACCATAACAACTATTCTTTTTTTTTAATATTTATTTATTTATTTTTGACAGAGTGAGAGAGAGAGAGAGAGAGAGAGAGAGAGAGAGAGAGATACAGAGACAGAGAGAGAACTGAACTGGGGGAAGCTCCCAGTTCAGCATATGGTTCCGCACGGGCCAGAGCCGGGATTCGATCCCTGGTCCCTGGTGCTGCAAAGTGAACGCTTAACCCACTGAGCCATCCCGGCTTCCCCACAACTATTCTTTATAGTCTTTTCCCTCTGTTTTTCTTTTTTTGTTTACATCATCCCTGCCTCTCCTCTCCACTCCACCCACATCAATGCCCAGACTGCCCATCACTAATCCTAGGTGCTACCTAATGTGTGTTTGCACATTTTACCCGGCCTCTCTCTCTCTCTCACACACACACACACTCAATGGGGTCATATATATACACTTCAATGCATCTGGCTTTTTTATTCAGTACCTCATGAAAATCTATCCAAGCCAACTGTGTGGCTCTAAATTCTTCTTTTTAGCAGCTGCAAATCATTTCATGCTTTTGATATAGTATTGATCTAATGTGGATATTTTTTCCCCAGGCTTTTCTTTATCAACTATGCCATAGCAAACATTCTTACACTGTACTGTTGTTTGTTTGGGATAAATTCTTAAGAGTGCGATTGCTGAATCAGAATAGTGGGTTCTCTTTTCTCTCCTTTTAAAGAAGAGATGCTGCTAGACTTTTTTTTTTTTTTTTCTTCTAATTTGCAAGTGACCTTGAGTACTCGCTTTTCCTCTCTGGACCTCTGTTTTTTCACTCCTAAAGCAGGCATGTGGGACTGTAGATGACCTTGAACATCCTTTGCAGCTTGCTCTGAAGTTCTCTGCTTCTGCGCCTGCGCCCACTGCCTTGTGTTTTGCTGCAGTGAAAGAAGAATCATCACTACTGCTGACTCAGGAGTGAGCGTCCTGCCTGTCTGAGTCTCAGAATTTTGGACCTGCATTTTGCACAGACTAGTTACAAGCTGAACCACTGACTTCCAAGTATGAACTCTGCTGGAGTGCTATGGTAAAGGAAGCTTGCCTTCATTAGTTTGTGCAGCCTGACACCAGGGTCCAGATAAGAACTGGACTGTGCAGCTGATTACAAAGTCCTAAGCGTCTGTTGCTTATGTTGAGATTTACCTTCATTTAAACAAAAAGTGCCTCAGAACACACTCATGGCAGCTTTTTCAGGAAGCGTTTAGCACTTTTTCAGGATGATCCCTATTTTCTTTTAACGAAGATAAATACTTGATTATTGTGTGACTGAACCACTGAATGAGGAGGGGAAATGTTGCACAATGATTATCTACTTTGTAAAGCTTTCTGTTCTGTGCCTGTCTGCCCATACTAAACCTACTGGACCAGGAAGAAAGAAAGAACTGTCTTAGCCAAGAAGCTTCAAAAAGATGATTCTTCCAGACTGAATAATAACCACTGCTTATTGACTCATACCAGGCAACCATCCTCAGTCTAGGCATATCACCAGCATACTCTCATTAAACCCCCCAAACAGCTCTCGAGGCAGGTTAATATTCTTATTTTACAGATGGAGACTCTCCCTCAAGGTCACAGAGCAAGGAGATGGTGTAGTGTGTCTGTCTGCAGAGCTCACGGTCTTAGCACAGGACAGCACTGCGGTGCAACTGGGCAGTCATTGGCAAAGGCGATAAAAATCCGGCGTGGCTTCTAGATTGTCGTGGCAGCGCCACCCAAAACCCACGCTGTGCCCTCGCAACCATCAGCTGTGGAAGCTGTAGGTGTTAATGGCAGCTCCCACAGTAAAATCACCTGGGCCGCGACACGAGCGCTCACAGTAGGTCTGGCATGTGAGTGGATCAAAGTCGATGCAGACCTGGGCTCAGATCCGGGCTCTGCAGCTGACCTTAGGCACGTTTCTTCCTCTTTCTGTCAGACTGCTGGACAGCTCTTCCTCGCTTGCTGCCCTGAGGGGAGAGGAGGCGAGCCGACCAAGAGCAGACGCTGCTAGAACCAGTCTCCTTCCTTAGTGAGGAGGTGGCCACCCTCCAGGCCCCCTTCCGTTCTCCTTCCCGCGCTGCAGCTCGTGCGTCCTGGCCCGGACACGCGTCAGGGCTGCCACCGATGGCTCGTTTTTTCGGTAGACTGCCCCCCACCCCATACTGCAGGGTGGATACGGGTTTTCAAAAATAGCTATTTATTTGCTTATCTGTAAGTGGGGGGGTGGGGGGGGGTGCAAAATGATCGAGGGCAAAATCAATTACCATTTTTCATCTTTGACAAAGTAATTAAGGGCATAGTGACTGGCTAATTCCGACCGCACGGCTGCACCATGACGGGAGCGGATTTACGGCCTCCTCGGCGGCGGCGCCCGATTATCACTCGGAACAGGCGGCCCCTGGCGGGCGGGGGCGGAGGCCCGCGTGCAGAGGACTTGTGCCTTCTATTCTATTCTAATTCTTTTCGTTAACACTGCGGCTCCAGCTCTGGCGCTTCCCAAGTGCTGACACACAGCCACACGCACGACGAGCCGTCCTGGCCTCCCGCCCCACCCGCTGCCCGGCTCGATCCGCCACGCCGCCCCCGCCTCGGCTTCCCAGCGGCCATCCCAGGCCTCCCCGCCACCCCGCCTTTCCAGAATCCTGCGGCTGGAAGTGGGGGCGGCAGGGAGCCGAGGCAGCGCCGACGCCCCGCCCCGCCCCTCCGCACCCCGCGGCCTTCCTTGCACGTCACCCGCTTCTGACGGGCCTGCAGCGTGGCGGGCCCCACGCAGCAGCCCCAGTGCGCACTTGCCTGGGGAGGCGCCCAAGGGCACCACGGCGGGCACCTCGTAACCAGGGCCGCTGCTGGGGGCGTCCTCCCAGCTCCCCCTCCAGCCTCGGGAACCGCGCCCCCGGGGCGTCGATGCGGCGGTGGCCGTGCCCCTCGCTTGAGGCCCTTTGCGGGGGCGGCTCAAATGCAAACGAAGGAACCTGGCTAAAGGCTTTTGGAGTCGTGACTCCGAAGCCGGCGCGCCCTCCCGGGACCGAGGGATGTGCCTCATGTTGCGGAAGCCGGGGGCTGCCGGGCCTGCCCCTCATAGTTCTCGCTTCCCGGTTTGGCTTGGTGGAAACTGCGATCTGTTTGGGAAGAAGCGCCCCTCGATGTTCCCGGTTGCCCACAGAACCCAGGGTGTTTCCAGCGCCCAAGGCCTAAGCGCACGCCCCTGCGGTTTCTCGACCCTCCTGTGCTCCAAACCGAGCCCTCCCAGGCCCAGCGCCCTCTTCTCCTCGACCCTGTGCCTGACATTCTGGTTCTTTCTCGGAGGAGCGGGCCTCCGGGGACAGGTCCATGCGCCCCCACCTTCCGCGACGGCCCCGCGGGCAGGGTGGGGAGATTATCCAGGTTTGAGGACAGTTCTTGAGCCTCGGTCTCCCCAGCTTTGAAACTGGGAGTTTCTCTAAATGGGATAATTCATGGAAAAACCCTTGCACAGTGGTTCCATGTTGAGAGCTTAGTAAACCTTAAGCCAAAACTACAATAAAGCGCGGCCTGAAACCCGCAAGGCGGCTCTCACGGGAAGTCTCTTGAGGGAACCGGTCCTCCCTCCACACTTTTGCGCACTGTGCGTCCCCGGCGGTCCGCGCTCCGAGGGGCTGGGAGGGCGAGCTAGTGAGCGGAGGCATCCAAGGGGGCCCCCGCAGGGCCACGGGCCCTCCCTGCAATCGGCCACCGCAGCCTCCACCTGCGACCCCGCAGCTTTATCCTCCTGCCGCGCGTGGGCCGGGCAGCCGAGTGCCGGGGACCCCAGGGCGGTGCGCTGGGGCTGGAGGGACGGCGCTTCCCGGAGCTCCCGCGGCTGGCCAAGGAGCAAGGGCGCGGTCTGCCTGAGAATACCTCCTAGTCTCCAAGCTACACCTTCCTGACGTGCTTTTCCTTTTCTTTTGAGCATAGCCATTGCTTTCTATCAAAAGTAAAGTCCATCTTTACCTCTACGGCCACCTCCCCTGCCCCCCAACCCGGCCACAGCGCCGCAGAATGGCCCGTGGCTTCCAGGACGGCCGGGCTCGCGCCTTGTTCTGGGGCCGTGGTTTGGAGGGTCTTTAAGACCTTGCGGTTCCAAATCAGGCCTGGCTGGGGTGGATTTTTATTGAGGGCTAAGAATACAGAATGGGTCGCCTTTGACTTTGAAAGTGACCTAAGAACCAGCTCAGTGTTGGAGATAATTTCCTTTTTATTTCTCTCAAATATTTTCAGAGGGGCTTCACAAGTACAGTGAGCACAGTCGTCGTTTCACTCGGGGGTTGCTCTTAACTGTGCTGAAACCGATGCGGCAGGAACACAAACGCTAGACCTCAGTTCCTGAGCGGAAACCCAGGGCCCCTGCAGCGCTGGCTGTGTGGGGGAACCGGGCTGTGAGAATGCCGAGCCCGCGAACACGCAGGTGGGCACACCTGCTGAAGGGCCCGGGCCCACCCGCCACGCGGCGCCGTGGGCCACGTGCAGACCCTCCGTCGTTTGGGGGTAATATTGTGGCATCTGCTGCCCATAGGTTTGGAGAGGCGGCTCCGGGGATCTAGCAGGAGAAAGGCGGAAATTGGACGGCGATGCAGCGCCTCCCGTGCCCACCTGGCAGCCCAACCCGTGGTGGCGGCTGCGCCTCCCCGCGGGCGCCGTGGGACGCGCGCCTCCCGAGCTCCCCTGAGCCGGGGGGAGGCGGACTTCTGCCAGGCCCTCCCGCCGGCTTCGGTTTAGTAATCAGCCCCACACGCGTCACGCCGAACACGCTGCCCCCTCCCGCCCGAGCGACGGCCGCCCGGCGTGAGCTCCGTTGTTGTCCCTTTAAAACTCGAATCCAAGGGGGTAACGATTCATCAAACCTGTGCTCTCAAGAAAATGTCAGACGAAGGGCACCTTGCCTGGCACTGACGCAAACCTGGCCTTACCCGAGCCGATATAGAAAGCGCTGTCGTGCCGGAGTCAGACCAGTCTGGTCGGTAGCTTCTTTCGCTCTCGACCCATCCCATCTGTTGCCTGTAGACATGGTGAGTGTCCGCTTTTGTTCTTTCACGAGGCGAGGGGGAAGGTTCGGCCTGACTACTTGTGTGGAATGTTCCGTACATTTTGGGAGAGGGAGGGGGCACGGCTGCGGCAGCTGCGGCGTTTGTACTTGTGAGCATCGCTGAGGGCGGGAAGAGGCGTCCGAGGCGGCTGGGGCCGCGGGCACTGTCCTCGGTGCTGAAACTGCACCGGCGGGGCAGAGGCTGCAGGCCTAAGGATGCTCGCTGCAGTGCAGGTACTTACCCGGTGCACATTGCAGAGCGCTGATCTGTGCGTTTGTGAAAGGAGCTTCGACGAGAGCTGTGCAGGTGAGGTGGAAGTCATAAGGTTATTCTCACGGTGTAACAGTAATTATTGGTACTAATACTTAGGAAGCCCCGAAAGAGGACAGGAGGGGGAAAAGCGGAGGGCATAACCTCTGCTGGCAGTTATTTTCATTTGGGAGAAAGCAAATGAAATTTAGTCGTGAGTTTTGATCCCTGAGCTCATATAGGGGCCTGAAAGATATCAGACTCCGTGAATAGTTTATTCTGGCTGGGGGGGGCGGGGGGGGGGTCAGAAAACTTAGCAAATCTGGGAATCTGAGAGTGCGTGTGGGCCGTGCAGGATAACCCTGGTTACGGTCTTGTGTTTTTCAGTCTGGTTTATTATTATTGTTTGGTGCTGCTTGTGATTTGGATCGTGATCCGGGCGGGCGGGCATGGGTTTCGGAGCACTGGGGCTCACACAGCCGATTTTGCCTGAAATGCGTGAAGGTGCCAGGGCATCAGCTTTGTGGCCGCAGCTTGTCTATCGCTTATGGGGGGCGGGGGGAAGGCAATGTGCATTGTTGAATGACAAAGGAAATGGGGCGGAAAATTAAAGAATCTTTCTACAATGGTGATGGGAACACGGGCACCCTACAGCCGTAATGTGAAATCCAAGGAGGGCGGGCAGCTCATGGCCGCAGGGCTGCTTCCACCCTCCCCTTCTGCCCCTCCGAAAAGCACTTCTGACTCTTCTTAGTTCTCCTGCATCGGGGAGGAGAATATTAGCTTCTTCATGTCATCTGGTTACTGACAAGAAGGCAAATTAAAAAATACTGATTGCAGTTTTTCTTGGAGAAGGAACGTTCTCCCCCCCCCCCCCCGTTTTAAATTGTTCCCTAGATGTTGTGTCTGGACCCGAGTTGTGAACGTCTCTGTATCTTGATAGGGGTGTGTGTGTGTGTGGTTTTGTTTTGTTTTTAAGCTGCCTCGATTTTTTTTTGCACGAACTTCACATTGTATTTGCAGGATTGCGGTGCTCCCACGGACATGAATAAACAACCAGCCAACAGCCTGGAGGCAGCGGCGGCATCTGCCCACCACGATGGCCGGTGTGCGCCTAGGACGAGCCCCGAGCAGGAGCTGCCCGCGGCCCCCGCCGCCCCGCCGCCTCACGGGCCCCGGCCGGCTTCCACCGGCGCCCCCGATGCGAGAGCCTGTGAGGCCGAGCGGCCGGGAGCGGGGGCTTGCCCGCGGGCGCCGGTGGTCTCGGCGGCGCTGCGGGACTTGAGCGAGACGCCCGGGGGCGCCGCGCCCGGCCCCGCGCTGCACTGTAAGATCCCGGCCCTGCGCGGCCCGGAGGGGCCTGCCGACGTGAGTGTGGGCAAGGGCACCCTGGAGCGGAACAGCACCCCGGCCGTGGGCTGGGCGAATTTGAACCAGAGTACCGTGGTGCTGGGCACCGATGGAATCACGTCCGTGCTCCCCGGCAGCGTGGCCACCGCTGCCGCCCAGGTAAGCCGGTGGCGCTCGGCCCGCGCCGCCGCCTGCTCCGCAGGCGCACGAGGCGAGCCGGGCCTGGGCGGGTGCACGTGTGCTGATGGCGAGACCGGCTGGCACTGCCGGGTCGTGGATGCGGGGTGCAGCTTTGGGGCTTCGGAAGCTCGCGGTGCGCTGGGGTCCCCAGTTCAGAGCACGAGGGCTGTCGTGAGCCTGCCAGAGGGCTCGCGACTTCAGGAGCAGCTGCTACCTGTCCCTTCCCAGCCTCAGCGGGAGCGGAGATCGGGCTGCAGACTCATTAAGCAGTGGAAGTAGATTCTTACCCTTTTGTGCAGACAGCGTTCCCCCCTCTTGCCAATAAGTGGGTTTCTTCTTAAAATTTTTTTAATTAAAAAAAGGAGAGATGTACAGAGAAAAACCCTGGAGAAATAATAGTCTCAGTCCTGTGTAGCCTTTTCACTGTGAGTTACCATTTATCCCGTGAGAACTCCTTTGATGAGAAGGTGGGTTTATATGAGCCTCCTACTAAAATAAAGCTGAAGCTCAGAGCCCTTGCAGAACCTGGCACTTAGTTTTGTCATCACAATTTTGTGTGCTCCCCCACCCCTTTAAGAGGGCCTCTCTCAATTGTATGAACTGTAAGCTCCACAAATCTGGAGCTACCCCTGCATTCGATCCTTTATGCTCAACCAGAGGCATGAAACCCTCCAGAGCAAATCCCGACCTGGTTATCGATAAACCACTATTGCTGGTGGCCACCTCTCCCAGACAGGCTGTCTCCAGTCTTCTTCCAGTTCCCTCCAGTCTCTCTCCTTCCTCCAGCTGACTGCTTCGTTCTGCTGTCTTGTTTCACCCGCTCCAGCTCTGCCCTTCCCCTCACCTGCTTCCCACTAGCCCCTCTCCTCCCCAGGCTCAAGTGTTAGACATGTGTCCAGCGGTGGGTCCCTGGACCAGAACATTCACCTGCATGGGATTTCTGGTCTACACAGCCCTTCTCTTCATAGCCACTCTAGTGTTTGTGTACACACACACTCACTCACTCACACTCATCCACAGGCCCATGCTGCTGAGCTGTTAGAGTCACTATAAATGAACACACTTAGGCTTTTCCGTTCGCCCTTGTTTCTGGAATCCACTCCTGGAGCATTTACTGTGTGTGTATTAACCGCTGCTGACAGCACGCGCCGACAGTGTGACCCCAGGTGGAGGCAGAATTGTGTTTCACAGGCCTCGCTTAACCTCCGCACTGCGGCAAAAGCGGCTGGAACGCCCACCCTGAAGGCGGAGGTGGGAGCAGTGTTGCGGGATCTTAAAGATGTTCAGGATAGACCAAGCCCTGCCTTTGCCCATTTTCAGCTCTACTGTCTTTCTGCTCTTGCCTTTCTGATCTGCCCACCTTCTCTCTCTCTCTAAGACTTCCTCCCCTCCCAACAGCTGCTTCTCTATCTTCTGTGGCCCATGGAACAGTGGGGGACACATCAGGTTGCTAAGATGGGAGGGCGCAGGTGACTGCGGAGATGGGTGCAGTGGCTTGGGCCCCTGGAAGCTTTGTGTGGTGTCCAGATGCCCTGGGCATTTCCTGAGTTTTGTGTGAGGTGGGTCCACCTGCAGCCTTTTCTGCTTAGCAGGGAGGCATTCCAGAATGAGCTACCGCCCCAAAGATAGCACCTTAGTGTGAACGTGCAGCGGTGAGCCCCCAAAGTTTATAGACTGCTGGGGTTGGAAGGCACCTCAGGGGACACTTACTGTAAGCCCCTTATGTTAAAGACAGGGGGCACGGGGGCTCAGAGAGAGCAAGGGGCTTGCCTGGTGTTAGCCAGCTGGCTAACGGTGTATTTTAGACTAGAACTCGAGGTTTTCGATGTCCTGTCTCTTACCCTCTCTGTCTTCTCTGTTCTCCCTCTTGTTTCACCCACACATCTCTCTTGCCCAGCTCCCTTACCCCAGTGCTGAAAGTGGCCCCCCGCTTACATCAGCCAGCCAGGCAGCGTCTGCCTGTGGGCTCGGCCGGGACAGTGAGGCACGGGCTGAGGCTGGCTCAGGCATTGCAGCTCTTTCTGGTCTTAGCACAGGCTCCAGAGGGAGGAGGGGCTGAGGGCCGGTGCGTTGAAGCGTTGTGGGGGGGAGGGGTTAGGAACCTGCTTGCTGGAGACTCTAGGCATGATGGGGGGGGGGGGCTGCTTGCCTACTAAACTCTTGGTCAGGGCTTGGGGATAGAGGGACCTGCCTGCGGTCAACCAACAGGTTCCAGGTTTCGGGAGCTGCTTGCTGGTGTGCCCCGACTGCAGGGTTTTGGGAAGAGAGGGCTTCAGGAGTCTGTCGAAGTGGATCTCAGCGGGGACTTGGGAGCCTGCTTGCTGAAGGACTCAGGGCAGGGTCGAGGGGTGCGGGTCCTGCTTGTGGATGCATTCTCTCTTTGGAATTGGGGTCCTGCTTGCTGATGCATCCTTTGTTGAAAGTGGGGGCCTGCTTGCTGGGAAGGACCCTCAGCAGGGGGGAGGGGGGGAGGGGGACCTGCTTGCTGACCCACCTGGGGCTGTTATCCGACCATGTGCTTTTCCGCCCCCAGGAAGACGAGCAAGGGGATGAGAATAAGGCCCGAGGGAACTGGTCCAGCAAACTGGACTTCATCCTGTCCATGGTGGGGTACGCGGTGGGGCTGGGCAATGTCTGGAGGTTTCCCTACCTGGCCTTCCAGAACGGGGGAGGTATGGCTTTTCCGGTCTTTCCACCTGCGGCGCTGGGGGCGGGCACTTGGGGGTGGGGGGAGGCTGGGGCAGTGTGCCCTTGGGCAGTGGTGTGCCGTGGACAGCCGGAGCTGCCCTCACGAGGCTTTTCTGTGGCGATGGCGCTCAGGGGAGAGGTGGGCCCCCGTGAGCCCTCACTGGTCCCACAGGGGGCCTGGGTTCTGAGCCAAGTGGGCAGCGATGCGGTGAAGTCCAGACTCGCATCGATCCAACAGGTATTCAGGTAGGGCCACGCTCCCTGCACCTGCAGGGCTTTAGAACCGGGAGCTGCGTGGGCCTGGATCAAGGGCCTTTTAAGACGAGAGCCCGGAAGTCCTAGGCTGCACGGGAGACCTTGGGAGTGGGCGTTGGGGGGTACTGAGCGCGGCAGCAGGTGAACCAGGAGGGTGAGCGGAGAGGGGCTGGGGGTCGTGTTCAGGAAAACCTCTCAGAAGTACCCCCCCCACACACACACACACACGTCCTCTTGGGTGCCAGCAGGGTATATTTTGACTGGCAAAGTCACTCAGCAACAGCGGGCTCTGTTCATTTGCCCTCACTGGTGGGAGAAGATGCTTTGGAGGGAGAACAGTATCTGAAACGGTGAGGACCCAGTGAGGTCTGCACCAGCTGCCAGGCTTCTAGGAGCCACGGTGCCCTCCTCTGTACCCACAAAGGAGGGGCCTGACCCATCTGAGGTCCCCTTTGCTGGCCCTGCTGACGTTGAGGCTGCCCTCCACCTTGGCTAACGGGCCACTCAGTAAGAATAGGGATTTGCGCCTAGAACCACCTCCCTGGGCTTCTCCCCTGGACGGACCAAAGAGACCGGAAGCATGCCCTTCACCCCTCTGGTTTGGCAGCCTACGGGTTTGTTGTTGTTTGAATGTACTGTGTGGGCCCCCAGCGGAAATTGGTGAAGAGGGACAAAGGACAAGCGCTGAACCGCAAGACAAAAGGGGGAAAATGTTAATGTCCCCTCCCCCCAGTTCCAAATGAGGACATGTTGACCAGGACTTATGAGGACCACAGAGGTTTGCAATCAGGGATGCCCTGGAAAGGGAAGAGTGTGTACACCCCCCAAATGCAGACACCGAAGCCAGGCTCCCACTCGGTTTGCCGCACGAGTCCCCAGAGCAGGGTGCAGGAAGTGGGCCCCCGGTGCTATAACGAGGCGTCCAGGGCCCGGAAGCGGGCCAGGGGCACGGAATCGGCTCGCGGGGAGGCCCAGGAGAAAGTGGCTGGGCTTTGCCGGCCGGGGACCTGCCCAGTGCGGGCGGGGCGCACCCGGAGCCGGCGGGGCGCGGGAGGCCCACTTTCCGCACTGCGGCTGGGAGCCCCGCAGCCCCGCAGCGCTGGAGAGCCTGCCCCTCCTTCCCGGGAGCCGAAGGGAAGGACTGCCCAAGCCAGCCTTTCTCCAAAACTGCCAGGCGAGGAGAGAGCAGGGCCCCTGCTTTTACGCCGTGCAGCCCGGGCTGCTGCCAGGCCTTCCTGGCCGGGTGAGCCTCCCACCCCCGCCTGCGGCCCAATAAGGGCCTTGCTCCAGACAGGAAGTTGGGCAAAGAAAGAGGGAACTAGAGAAAGGCCAGCCTTCCTTCTGTCCAGCACGGTGTTCTTCGGTCGTCTTTCGTGCTGGAGTTGGCCTGACCCATGCTTCCTGGTCCAACCCTTTTCAAAGCTCCTGGCGATTCCCCAGATCCCTCCAAAACAACCTCACAGAGTGTTTGCAGGGAAAGAACTCCATAGTCTAGATAAGACGGCCGCATAAATACTGTCAAGTGCTCAGTGCCTGCAAAAGGGACTGTGGGAGGACAGACAGGGGCAGCTCTGGGAGGAGGAAGCATTTGAGGTGACCTGGGAGGATGGAAGGGGCTTCTTATGTGAAGGGAGTGGGGACATGTGCCGTGGCCACGGTGGTGGGACAGGGGACGGTGTCCCCACCACCTGGTCCAGCATCAGGCCCCGCCCTGGTTTGCAGAAGTCCTTCGGGTAACGGGTTACACGCTGAGAGGGGCCCCCGAAGTCTAGCTTAGTGATGACAGGTCCTTGGAGGGCGGAGGTTCCAATGAGATGAGATTTCAGCAATGAGGCAAAGGCATGGGTTTTTTTTGAAAGTTTGAAACTGCTTAATTTGGGGACATTAAAGTACTGTAATAAGAAAAAGAACCAGCACACAGCCCTAGCAACTCTCCCAGTGGGGAATTGTACAAAGGAGTGTGTTTGAGGGGACCCTTGTGCTTTTCAATGGAGGGCTCCTAACTGCCCCTGGGTGCCTGGGGTTGAGCTGGGCCATCAAATGCTTCCTGGAAAAGGAGAGGGAGCCAGCTCCCACCACAGAGGGTGAAGGTGGGCTGGAGCCCGGCCTCCCAGAGCTCTCACTCCCCATTGTCTCTTTCCAAGGTGCTTTCCTCATCCCCTACCTGATGATGCTGGCTCTGGCTGGCTTGCCCATCTTCTTCCTAGAAGTGTCACTGGGCCAGTTTGCCAGCCAGGGGCCAGTGTCTGTGTGGAAGGCCATCCCAGCCCTACAAGGTGAGTCCACCCTGCCTCCCAGCCTCCTCAGCCCTGTCCTGCCTTCCCTGATGCCACATGGCCCCCCGGGAGGGAGACCTGCTTTGGTGATCAGACCCCTGGCGCCCCCTGAAGAGTGGCCCAAGTTCACTGCCATGTTTCTTTCCTGGCAGAATGCCTCAGTGTCCTCAGTAAACACAGGGTCCACTCCATTCTCAGTGGCCCATCTGTAAGAGAGCCAACACCTAGGTGCTCACCCTGTTCCCAATTGTAAGAATTTCACTGGACTTGGCTGAGATGCATCCCTGGACATTTTGTTTCCACAGGCTGTGGCATTGCGATGCTGATCATCTCCGTCCTAATAGCCATATACTACAACGTGATTATTTGCTACACACTTTTCTACCTGTTTGCCTCCTTTGTGTCTGTCCTGCCCTGGGGCTCCTGCAACAACCCTTGGAACACTCCAGAATGCAAAGATAAAACCAAACTTTTATTAGGTAAGTTTGAAGATACCTACGTTAGGCTAAGCGTTCATGCATTTGTTCATTTAGTAAAGATTAATTGAGCACATATTATGTTTGACAGGCCTGTGCTATGTGCTGACATAGAGATTAAAAAAATACATATACATGCACACACATGTATATATGTGCGCATATATATGCACACACGTATATATGTGCATGCGCGCGTATACACACATGTATATATGCACACACATGCATGCGTGTATACATGCACACACATGTATATATGTACGCACACATGTGTATGTGTATATGCACATACATGCATATATGTGTATGTGTGCATATATATATGCACACACATGTATATACGTGTATGTGTGTGGGTGTGTGTTTGTGTATATATATATATATATATTTCTAACATTTAAGGAGCTCATGGCCCAGAGAAGGGGTAATCAAATTTCTGTTTGCTCAGGAATAGCTGGAGTGTTTGTTAAAAATGCAGATTTACAGATCTGTCAGAAGTCTGATTTATTAGATTTGGGTGGGGTCGGGAAATTTCCATTTTAGCAAGGTCCCCGGGTGACTCGTATGCACAGTACAATTTGAGAAACAATGAGGTCCTAGAGTCTAGGAGAGTGATCTAAGTGATGCTGGGTCTACACTTCACAAAATACTGCTCGGTGCATGAGGTAAACATGAGATCTTGAATTGAGGACCTCTGGTAGAAAAGTGCACTACGTCGTACTAGAAGAGAGGACGTCTGCCTGGGGAGTCAGGAAGTGGTTCTGCGGAACTGTTTCAGACCCCAAAGCCTCTGGGACCTGAGGGCGTCGGGACACTGCCAACTGTTGCTGGGTCAAGGGCAACAGAGTAAATGTGGGAGGAGCAGGCAGAATTGTCAGCAGGGCTTTCTGGTCTCTAAGGCATCTTGGCCCCTGAGGTCCATGTGTCTATGTCAGGTAACTTCTCTCTGGGTCTGAGTTTCCCTCATTTGCAAAACAGAAACCATTCTATTATACCTCATGGGATTGCTGCAAGGAAGAAAGAAACGAAGGCTGTGATAGTAGCTGGAAAAATATCGAACTCTACACACAGAAGGTGCTTGGATCAGTCATCTTTGAAGACTCTGATCATTTTAATAGGTTTCATAAACAAGTGATTTCCTCTTTCCTTGGATGACCTATTATTTCCCTTAATCTGGATCCGTGCTGAGGTCAGAATCCTGTGACCTCTGTGTAATTGGGGTTTAGTGCTGGCACCCAAGTCAGCTCTGTTTGCCCTTATACCACGTTGTAGAATTAGGATGTTATATAGCCCTTCGAATGCGTTAAGAGAGAAAGGTGCATTTTGCTGTCACACTCCCAGATACATGTGCCTGAAGGCAGTAATTCACATGGGAGCAGTTTTACACACACAGGTCCATATACACCATGGCCAACCTCCACCTTGTAGAGAATTTTCAAATGAGACTGAAGAAGAGCTACCCTGTTTCCCCAAAAATAAGACAGTGTCTTATATTAATTTTTGCTCCCAAAGATGCGCTAGGTCTTATTTTCGGGGGGATGCCTTATACGTATTTCAGCGAGAGGCAAAACTGTAAGTAGGTCTTATTTTCGGGGGATGTCTTACTTTCGGGGAAACACGGTAAAACCAGAGACACTTGCCCATTAAATTTAAACTTTGTGCACCTAGAAGTGCCCAGGAACAGGGGGTGGGGAGTTGTGGAGGGTCCCAGGTGTGTGGCTCACTAGTGGTATGATCCTTAGTGGTATGAGTGTCCCTTAGACTCTCTGGGCCTCAGTGTCTTCATCTTTATCATTTCCATGTTGACGGATTCTTAGGTTAGAGCAGTGGTTTTCAACCCAACTACACATTAAAAAACCCAACTACACATTAAAATCACCTGGGGAACTAACAAATCAAAACATCACTTACGGTCCACCCCAGACCTATTAAATTGGATGATCTAGGGATGGAGCCTAGGAATCTGTATTTTTAAAGTTCCCCAGGTGCACTCAAGGGTAGGAGCCAGTAGGCTGCAGTTTCCCCGGGCCCCTTAGTTAGGATGCTCTTAACTGTTTAGGGGTGGAGAGCCCTGCCTTCTTGGCCCTGCAGTCCCTGCCAGGCCAGCTGTCACTTCTGCAAAGCTGCTGTCTGAGACAGTCTCACTCAGCAGCTATTCACAGCCTCGCAGCCAACAACCAGCTGCCAGAAAGACTTCCTGAACATGGTTGCTGCCTTAGGCCAAGTGCCTTGTCCAGGATGTAGGGTCTGGAGTGGAGCAGTACCTCAAGGTCATTCCTGAGCCCTGCTTGTCCTTTCCGGGTTGTGCCTGGGAGGAAAGTCACTTGTCAAGGATGTGCCTGTTGGAGAGAGGCTGTTGTTTTGACACAGGCCCCATGGGAGCTTCCTTGGGGACTTCCCTCAGGGACCACAGGGGTCATAGTGATCGGTGTCCTCCAGGAGGAGTAGTAGTTCAGAAACATTGGTCTCCTCTATTAACGATGTACGCTAATAATTGTGCAGCACCTTAACAGTTAATAATGATAGCCAGCATCATCACTACATGCCAAGTGCCACGCTAAACCCTTTCACTCTTTAACCAATGCTAATGTGGACACCAAGGTGACATATGGCTTCTAATGTTATTTCTACTTTACAGGTGAAAGAACTGGTACTGAAGGTCATAAATCTAGTTCTGTGGTAGACCTGGGATTTGAACCCAAGTTTGCCTGCCGCCCAAAGCCCTGGTCCTAATTACCCTGCTAAATGCTCCCCAGGCTACAAAGTGGCTCCGCAAATGATTTTTTTGCTATTTCCAATCAGAGCCCTATGAGTTCCAGGGGTAGGTGCCATGGCTACTATTTTGCAGGTGAGAACACGGACTTGGAGCCTCAGAGAGTGGAAGTGCCAGGCTGCCCATTGAAAGGTAGAACCAGCCCTGGGATTTGGGGCTTGTGACCCCTGATTCTCTGCTCATCCAGGGTTCCTGAAGAGTCCTTGGTCCAGCAGGTTCAATTCCATCAGTCCCACAGACTTGCCTCCTGTAGCTGAAGTTCTATGGGGGGAAAAGAAAGCTTGTCTGAACAGTAGTTGGACTTAGTCATTCTACTTCTGAGGACTTATCTTAGAGAGGGAATCAGAGACAAAGTTAAAGACATTACTGTTCATTGCAGCCACACTTACACTCTTGGAAAATACTAGAAATACTTAAACATGTGACAGAAATTCAAGTAATTACTGAATAATTCCATGGTTCCAATAAATAATAGTGCATCCATAGGTTGCACTATAGTCACTATACATGAATATTCATAACATGTGGGGAAATCCTTACCATATGGTGTTAGATATCAAAGCAGGACACAGATTTATAGCATACTTTTATTTTCCCCAACGATACGTGCATGGATAGAAAGCATACAGGAATGTAAATACAGATGGTTAACTGGCAGATTTGGGGTCATTCTTTCTTTTCTATGTTATCTATCATGGACACACTTATTTTAGTAAGAAAACAAATGTAACCATTCTCATCATACTGACTGGCTGGATTTTTCTCTGGACACGTCTCATATATGCACACACACGTGTGTGTGTGTACTTTCAAGTAAGCTGAGCACACTGACCAGGCCAGGCATGTGGTAAGGTGGCGCTGGTTTTGTGGGATTTCCAGGCTGACTCACAATAACCCAGGAAACGTTAAAGGCAGAGTAAAGACCTTGCATAGCTAACTGCCAGTGGATGGGTGCAAACCAGAAAAACGATGTACGCTGTGAACAGAGAGAGAGTGACAGTGGACATTTTTTACTCTGATTATTCCCTGGGAGAATACGGACAGGCTGGGCAGATCTTCTCTCATTCTTAGTGCTTTACATTTTTTCATTTGTTAAAAAGTGAGGTGTCACCCGCTCTTTCCTTGTGCAACCCCCATCTGTTCTCTGTGTTATCTGTACGTGAGTGTGGTCCATTAGTGGGGTCAGGCTCAGTCGTGGAAGCAGCACTGGTCCTTTGGCATCCTGGGGTGACTTAGCACTAAGGTGTTGGTGGTGTGACTTGCAAAAACACAGGGTTGGGGAAGCCGGGATGGCTTAGTGTGTTAAGCAGTTG
This sequence comes from Craseonycteris thonglongyai, assembly GCA_004027555.1. Lineage (NCBI taxonomy): Eukaryota > Metazoa > Chordata > Mammalia > Chiroptera > Craseonycteridae > Craseonycteris > Craseonycteris thonglongyai. Next base: position 6,628 of record PVKE010013304.1, on the reverse strand, counting down.
CTTTGCCGCCCTGCGGACTGAGGATCAAATCCTGGCCCCAGCCCGTGCAGTCCTATATGCTGAACTGGGGCACACCTCCCATGCAGGAGGCCCCCAGCCCAGGTCCCATCCTGTGCGGCCCCCACCCACCTGTGTGGAATGAAACCATGTCGAAAACTGATGACGTACAACTACGGAGACTGCTCTGGGCCTTCCCCCTTCTCTCTGTCTCTGTCTCTCTCTCTCTCTGTCTCTGTCAAAAACAATAAAATAAACCTTAAAACAAAAAAATGCCCCACAGGGCGCTTTATAAGCCCCACTGCTCTGATGGGCAAGTCGGGAGTCCAGACCATAGACAGTACACATCTGAGAATCTCTCCCAAATGGCCATTCTGGGAGAGGCTTGTTTAGGAAATGGAACAACTTCTCCAGTGCAGTGCTCCACAATAACCTTCTAGGCTCACCTTCTCCCTCACAACCTTATAACTACCCTACCCTTTTGATAGCAGGCAGCTGTCCCAGGAGAGCCATCAGAACCTTCGATTGTAACAGGGAGGTATTTACCGCCAGGGGCCTTTCTGCATTGCTGGGGACATACTTCCTGGGAGCCCTACCTCACCATGAAGATGCTCCAGCCCCAGGGAACAGTCCTGGCCCTGCCCGCGTGGGTAGAGGCTGAGCTTGCCTCACATCTCTAAGGTATAGGTTGCCTTCCTCAGGGGGACCCAACCCTCCAGGTATCTGTAATGGAGAACAGCTAATCCAAGCCCCGGCAAGTGAGAACAGCGACTGTACTGTGAAATCAGGAGCTAGCTGGGCCATTTAAGATGGGGAACCACATAAATACCATTTCTATTTCTAGAACGGCTTAATTTTCATTAGGAATTTTAATTAAACGATTCCTTTTCTCCCTAGCCTTCATGTGCTTTCATTTATTAATAATTGCCCGAGTAAAGAGAATCCCATTCCTGCAGCTTCCAATTTAGCACGATCATTATCGCTGTTCTTTGTTCAGGGTTGCTGGGCCGCGGAGCTCTGATGAGTCGGCCGCTGGCTGACCTGAAGGCGCGGAAGCACGCTTCTGCCATCCAGTGGTGGGAAGGGATATTGCAGGAGGCCGGAGGCTGGCAAGAGCCCTGCAGCCGTGCCACAGGATCGCTGTGACCTTGTCCTGCCCAGGCAGCGGTAATCCAGAGACACTCTCTAGGGAAGCTGCCCCGGGCTTCACAGTGGCAGTTCTGGAAGCAAGCAATTTGGCATTTTCCCATGTGTTAGCGAAGCCTTCAGTCTTAGGGATGGATGTACTTTTTGGCAGGAGGGCAAGAAATAATTAATGTGCTTAGTGACAGAAAAAGGATATAAAATGGTGCTTTAATTGTCTTCATTCAGGTCACTGTTGGGGGAATCAGATGATGCCTCCTTGGTAAATATTTGATAGTTATTAGTTTGGAATTCCCCTGAAATTCTGTTATTTGATTAGACCAATGAAGATAGTAGTGAATAAGGAGGTATTTTGAGGATTCTAAAATCAGTGGTTCTCAGCCAATGTTAATATACACTTTTTGGTTGTCACAATAGGGGTAGGGTGGGGTGAATGCTTTTGGCATCTAGTGGGCCCAGGCCAGGGATGCTGCTGCATGTTCCGCAATGTACAGGATTGTCCCCACAACAGAGAATGATCTGGTCCAAAAGGTCAGTAGTACTGCTGTTGAAAAACTGGTCTAAACTAATCAGAAGAAAGGGATTCCAATAATTGTTTTACTTTTTATCTAATGTTATGAGACATTCTGAGGCATGCCTGGGAGGCAGTGGGTAATTTATGGCTGGCAAGTAGGATTGTGGGAGATGATGGGGAGGACTAGAGATACTCACCCCAGAAAGGTATTAATATAACGGTGATTGAGTTAGGGCTGAAATGTATTGAGTCTATCTGTGTGCTGAGCTTTGTATGGAAAGCTTTTCATCTGTGATCTCACTTAATGTAGTTCTCTCATTGGTACAGCTATTATCAGAAGTGAAGGTTTGGACAATGATAGGAACTCATGTACACTCTCAGGGCTAGTGGATATCCTGAACCCATATCATACTCCCTTGGCCATTCCACAGAGGGCGCAACTTGGCAGTCCGTGCGCTGGATGTAGGCCACATGTGCTTTTGCGTTGGCTCACAATATTTAAAAAACAACTTGACCTTGTTTGCAACACTAAAATGGAGAGATTTTATGCAAATATCCAGATTCCCCCCCCACCCCCGCCCCCAAATACCTGGAAAAGTATGGCACTGATTGGCTAGAGTACTGTGTGATTTACCAGAGTCCCCACCTCCCTTTACTATGCTCCATTTTTTGTCTTACTCATTTGTGTCACCAGCATGGCTTCGGAGGGTGTTGAATTCCTAATCCCCACTCTCTGTGTCACAGCAGAGTGGCTAAGAGCACAGCCTCTGAAGAGGGACTGCCTGTTTGCCTTCTGATTTCCCTCTATGACCTTGACCCCAGAGAAGTACCTTTATCTGTAACATAGAGATCATAACAATACCTACCTCATAGGGGTGATGGGAGACTTCAATTGGTCCATGTAAAGCACTTAAAACAGTACATGGTGACTGTCATATAAGTGTTACCTGTTGTTACTGTTCCTTTTTTGTTTTTTAAGATTTATTTTATTGTTTTGACAGAGAGAGAGCACAAGAGAAAGCAAGAAGGGGGAGGGCCCAGAGTAGACTCCATAGTTGTACGTCATTAGTTTTTGACATAGTTTCATTTCACAGGTGGGTGCAGGGCCACACAGGGCAGGAACCTGGCTGGGGGCCACCCACGTGGGAAGGTCGCCCCTGTGGGAACCAAACCTGGGGGCCTTCCACGTGGGAAGCACACCCCAGTTCAGCATATGTGTCTGCATGGGACTCCGTCATCGGACCCCAGGTCTGCAATGTGAGCGCTCAACCTGCTGAGCCATCCCTGCTTCCCCTATTACTTTTGCTCTTTTATAAAATAGCATCCTTTGGGATTAGTCATGGTAGACTCTTCCTTTAAAATGTCTGTCAAGTGATCAGTATTTGTAAAGCTGTCGGGAAAGCATTATAATATGGTTAGAAAGACTCAACTTCTTATTTAAAATGAGGATAATAGTATGCACCTCCACCCCACATTTTATGAGGATTTCTCTCTCTCTCTCTCTCTCTCTCTCACACACACACACACACACACACACACACACACACACACACACACACACAAATTATAAAGTATCCAGGTCAGTGCTGGACATCCTAAGACTCACACGGTAAGCTCCCTTTCTGTATTCCAGTTTAGGCTGGGCATTCTCAACCTTGGCACTATTAACATTTTGGACTGGATAATCCTCTGCTGTGGGGAGCTGTCCTGTGCATTGTAGGATATTTAGCAGCATACTTGGCCTATACGCACTATGTGCTGGCAGTACCCAGCCCTCCAGCTGTGACAACTAAAAACATCGTGTAACACTGCCAAGTGTCCCCTAGGGGCCTAATTCATTCCAGGTTGAGAATCGCTGTGTTAGATCTTGCTGCAGCTGACAAGCACACACACCACTGTCGCCTCTCCTGACCCTTGTGAGTGTGTCAAAAGCACATGTTGTGTTGTATTTTAGAGTACTCACTATGTGTCAGCCGTTGTGCCCGGCAGGGGGTTCAAGGTGAACTGATTAGTAAGACTTCTGTGGCAGTAGCCCTTCAGAAGGTTTGCTTATGTCTGATACAATTCATCTCAGCAAGCCATTTATTTTCTGTGGAATCAAGAGGATCTGGGTTAGAATCCTGATTCCCTTTCTCATTAGCTGTGTAATTTCAGCAGAGTTAATTAACCTCTTTGAGCCTTTTTCCTGATTTTAAAATAGAGGTAACAGTCCCTAGTGCATAGGCTATTTTGAGACAATGCGTGCAAAGTCTAAAGTGCTTGGCAGAGGGGGCAGAACATAGAGTGCTCTATAAATGAGTCACTGTTCTCAGTACAGAGCACTGTGTTGGGGCCCTGTAATGAATAAAACAATTTCAGGGGATGCTGGGATAGCTCAGCCGTTGAGCACTTGCCTTGCAATTGTGAGGTCCGGGATGTAATTTTCAGCCCCAGCTTGTGCAGCCCCTTATGCTGAATTGCAGTGCAACTGGTACCCAACAGTATGGCTCAGTGATGAAGAGTCTCCTTACTATGTAGAAGGCTCCTAGTTCAGTTCCCACCCCGTGTGGCCCACATCCACCTGTGTGTACTGAAACCATGTCACAACTAATGATGTACAACTATGGAGACTGCTCTGGGCCCTCCCTCACCCCCTCTCTCTCCTTCTCTCAAACAATAAAATAAATCTTAAAAAAAATACCACATAATTCCGGGATTGCTCTTCATCTAGCTTTGTTCAGTTAATACTTTTTCAAAGTTACTCTCCAATATTTGGCAAATACATTTGGCTTTTTTTTTTTAATTGCTAGAGAGACACATGCGTATATTTTCTCTATAGACATCACAGTGTTTTCATTCTGTCCTCTCCTAACTAGATTCCTGTGTCATCAGTGACCACCCCAAAATACAGATCAAGAACTCGACTTTCTGCATGACTGCCTATCCTAACTTGACAATGGTGAACTTCACCAGCCAGGCCAATAAGACGTTTGTCAGCGGGAGTGAAGAGTATTTCAAGTAAGATGGCTTTTTTTTTTTTTTTAACTGTCTAAGAGCAACTCAGTGAATTCATGAAGACTCAGAATGTAGACCTGAGATGTGGGTGGCCAGAGGGCTGTGTTGCCTCCCTTCCTACCTACTTGAGGGTTCAGGGAGGGAGATTTCATCCCTGGTTTGGTTTCTGAGAGCAGATCGTTGTGCCTCTGGGCCTGCAGAGGAGAGCTGGCGGGGCACTGGTGGGAATAGAATCCATGCTGCTGCTGTCATGCACGATATGGATGACAAAAACATTGCAAAACTTCTATCCATTGTGACCTGGGCAGTTGGGGTGTGTGTGTGTGTGTGTGTGTGTGTGTGTGTGTGTGTGTTGTGTGTGTGTGTCCCTTCTGTACTTGTGAAGGGAAGAGAGACAAAAAGTAAAAAAAAAAACCAAGTCATGGTCAAAGATTTAAAGAACTCGTTCATTTTTTATAAAACAGTTTTACTTTGGTTTTGTACATTTGACATCTGTAATGCCACAAATTGCTGACTGCTGTTCAGGGATACTAGAAAATCCTCAGCCACTGCCAGACCATTTAGTCAAGTTCATGGAATTATTTCTTGAGGGAGGTCAAAGTAGGCAGAGTTCAATAGAGGGTAAATAAAGAATATTCTCCAGTTAAGCCTTAAATTGGGGATTGTCAACTCAGTTGTGCTCAGGGACTTGACCAGGAGGTTTGCCTGCTTACCAGACAAATGAGTGAAGTGCAGAGGAGAAGGACAATAGAGAGCGGTAGGGACTGTGGCAAACAGGAGAGGCTGTCAGCGCTCAGCTCCAACCCATCGCTGTTTCCAGGAATGCAGCCTGTGCAGCCAGAGTTTTCGTTTGATAAGAAAAGTCAGAAATAAAATCCAAATGCTTATGTTTCTCTGATTTAAATGTTAGCAAACCACTTCCAATAAAACCCTGGGCCAAACAAAATGCATATATCAGTGGGGCTCCTGTTTGTGGCCTTTACTTAGACAATAAAAGGTAGTCACAGTGTCCCTATTAGTTTTCCCCAGTTGCCATCAGTTCCTGTGCCAGGTTTCTCTCCTGTGCAGACTCACAGGGTACACATTGTCTCCTACAGAACAGAAGGGGGAGTTAGGCTGCATGATGAAATGATCCCTTTTGAAGACGACACAGGAGCAGTGAGGCTGACACTGAGAAACCGTCTGACCTGGTGGTTGGATGAAGTCTGATCACATAAACCTTGTGGTTAGGTACATTGTAAAATGATTTGCGAGCCTGCTTTTGGTGGTCGTCGCTAATCCTCTAGGACCAGTCTTAGTTTCCAAGGGGAAATGTATTGAGGAGCTTCCTGGGACTCACCCGAGATCCCTTATTCAGGAATGGAGTATTTGAGGTCACAGTGCTATGAAATTGTTGACTAAGTGGTTTATCCTTTTGGGGGTGGAGACACGGGGCAGGTCCTTTTCACTGCTTGGGAAATATGGTCCCTAAGGTTTGGGAGCCCAGGTCACTTCCACCCTAGGTCACTTCTACTCAACTCCTGAACCCAAGTTGCCTCAGGGATGGAAACTGAAAGAGGCTCTGTCGCTGCAGAGTGTGGCCCATCACTGTTCTGACAGTGTGGCCGTGCAAAATCGCCTCCCGGGTTGTCAATCACTGGCTGCCTGGAGGGGCTTGGTGATGCTGCCTCCAGTTCTGTTAGCAGCTCAGAACGTTCTGGGCCATCCTTTCTGCAGTCCTGTAGAATCTGGATTCCGGCTGGCCCTTTGTTCACGTCACAGAAAGCCACCAACCTACAAGCAAAGCACTTTCACCCAGGAGACGTGACTAGACTGTTGCAGAATTGAAAGAATTGTGCAATTCTTATCAGAACTCACTGTCCCTATGACTACCTCCTGTCCCCAGGATTGAAACTACTTTCTTACCTTCCCCCCAGGTGACAAGTCACTGCCAGTGATGTGGGGGTCACCAGGCAGGCCATGGAGGGGGGCAGCAGGCAG
>PVKE010013303.1:0-36799 GCA_004027555.1 Craseonycteris thonglongyai | reverse complement strand
TTCACAGTGGCCAGAACATGGAAACAACCAAAATGCCCTTCGATAGACGACTGGATAAAGAAGATGTGGTACATTTACACAATGGAATACTACTCAGCGATGAGAAATGATAAATTACAGTCATTTCTGGCAACATGGATGGACCTAGAGACCATCTTATTAAGCGAAATAAGTCAGACTGAAAGAATCAGGAAACAAAAGTTTTAATAATATGTTTAGGTATTTTTAAATGTGCTTTTATCTTCTTGAGGGGTAAAGGTAGAATTTTCAAAAGAACATCACCATTATATTTCAAAGCATTATATTTTCCTCTAGGAGTTTGATTCTACATGGTTTCCAATGTGCCAAACTTTATGTTTGGCAAACTATGGCAAGCACAAAGAGATTCTATTGGAAACCTATTTAATTATTCTTATACTGTGTCCCTGGAAATATTCTGATTTTTCAAATCAAAATTCTTACATGGCAATTGAAAAAATTGTTGAGAGCGATAGCAAGCAATTATGTATTATCTAATCATTCTTTAAGTGAAGAGACAAAGTCAGTTTGACTTATGATCCCAATGGAAATAATATATGTGGACATAGAAAGTCAATGGTCAAAGTTTAATCAGTGAGCTGATTTCTAAGGGCTGTAAGTAAATAGACTGACCTAAAATATAAAATGTCTAACAGAAACAGAGGAAAAAAGAATCAGAGCCATTATCTGTCCTTGGGGGATGAAAAGCAGAGATCATATTGCAACTGTCATTGACAATGTAGTGATCAAATGCTGGCAGATATTTTTAGTGTCCAGAAATGAGAAAATCTGTTTTGTTGGATCTGGTGTCAGGAACTAATTTCTAGGTTTCATATTTTAAAGCATGAGTGACTTAGACAATACTATAGGATGTACTATTTGCAAACTATCAATATTTTGGTGATAAAATTTTCTTGAGTGGGATCCATTCCAACTTTTACCCACTTTCTCTTCAGCCATAAGTGTGGGGATGTGAGGAGCCAATGTGAGAATCCTGCCAAGAGCTAGGCAAGTTGATTTTAATTACATTTTCAGGGACTGGGGATGCAACAACAATGCCATTCATAGACCCATTGGGCTCGCTGCACATATGAGCTACGGAAAAGCTACAGCTATCACTGACCACAGCTTGCCCAAACTCTGACTCATGCACCACCATCGTGCTTTGAATCCCTAGGAATCAGAGTCTATATCTAGAAACTCCTCAAAGGTATTTTTCTTTCTCTGGTAGGCAGTGATTTTAGAAAATGGCATGAAAATACATATTTGTGCAATGTAACATGATCCTTCCTCAATGGAGCCCAACGTTTTCCTCAACCAAGAGGCTCAAAATTCACCAACTACGTTCTCTGAAACTAGTTGAGAGGTCTTGACTCTCCATTGTGGGCCTTCATGTCTGATTTCTGGGGGTTGAGATTTTTTGTTATAGGGCTCAGGTAATATTTTAGATATAAACTGCTCATCTTCTTCATTCCTAGGAAAACTCTAAGCAACAAACCATTTTCAGATCCACGAGGGTCAAAACCTCCATTCTACCATATTGTCTGTTTTTACTTCCCATGTGAAAATTATGCACACCTTGCTTCTGGTGGTTAATTACTGTTACTTGGCCTTTGCTTCTCCAGAATCCCATAATCTTATTTTAAAGCAGGGAGCACATCTTAAGAGTGGAATGTTCCACCTTCATCCTGGCCTACACAGACCAGTCCCACTGAGCTTTTCAAAGATATTGGTACATCCATCAGTGATGTATTTCTCAATGTCGTAATGAAGGAAGTAGCCTTTTGTCTTTCCAGGAAGACGTGGTAGTCTTGGGAAGTTTTCAAGTCTCACAAGATAAATTTACTGCAACATTCTTAAATTATCAAATTTTTGTTTACTCTCTTTGCAGATACTAAAGAAGTTCTGGTCTCTCAGCCCCACCAAGCAAACTGCTACAGGCACTTGCAGCTGTTAAAGCTAGTGCATAAAACTCAGAATCTCTGGCAATACATTTGTACTAGTAAATTCAACCAGATTCAATGTTAAATTCTACACTCCTTGCTTAAACCCTCTTAGAATTCATTCACATGGATAGTCCTCAGGTTTCTTCCAGTTATCAGTTGGCATAACCTTGAAATTCCTTTGGAATATAGATTATTTCTTCCATGACCACATTTTGTACTTGTCTTCTCAGAGCATGATGAGCTCTGGTTCTACTTATTGGCCTAGTGGTCACAGAGGATGGTGGCGTGGGCCTTGAGGACAAGTATCCCCTTTTAGGGTGAAACTGGAAAGCTAGGACTCCATGTTGACTGCATGCTGAAGAACTGTTATTTTGTCTCAGCAGCTTCTGCCCTGGGCCTCTCTCCTTGAGGCATTCCTGAATCTTGGAAAGGAAGTTTTAGAGCCTTGAAGTTCCATATGCTCTCCTAGATTAATAGTGACACTGAAATTTTTTTGAAGCAAAATCTGAAAGGCTGACTCCACTGGTATTGTCAAGGAAGATTTGTTCTTACCTGCAGCTAATTGGCTTTTAAATAGCTGTGTCTGTTAAATTTACTCACAACTCTATTAAGGATTCAGGAAATGCTGAATCAAGGAATTGTTTGAATAAGAACAATATAAAGGATGTCTTTATAGAAGGTAATATAATTATCATCAACTAATGTCCACACAGTGCCCAGTGAATTTAAAGCACTTAGGCAGGTTTGAAGGATTATCCCAAAGATGCCTGGCTCAGACTATAACCGGTTATGTGTGACTTTAGACATGTCATTTAAACTCAGACTTAATTTTTGTTTTTATGCAACATGAATGAGGTAATACCACCTGATGACCCACAAGCCATTTACAAGTGGAAAGTTTATGTGAATGGTACACAAAACAGGGCAAATGATTAAGGATGAAATAAATGTAAACATCTGTAGACAAGAGTTGTTCTTTTTTCTTTTTTATTCTTTTTTAGATTTATTTTTATTGTTTATTTTTTGACAGAGAGAGACAGAGAGAGAGAGATAGAGAGAGAGAAGGGGTGGAGGTGGGGAGCCCAGAGCAGTCTCCATAGTTGACAGCATTAGTTTTACATATAGTTTCACTCCACAGGTGGGCTCAGGGCTGCGTAGGGCAGGAACTGGGCTGGGAGCCTCCCACATAGGCCCCGGCAAGAACTGAACTGGGGGCACACCCCAGTTCAGCATATGGGTCAGCCTGGGTCAGGGCCAGGATTTGATCCTCGGGCTCCAGGGCTGCAAAGCAAGCACTTAACCCGCTGAGCCATCCCAGCTTTCCCAAGAGCTGTTCTTGACATATTCTTGTGCAGGAAGAGAATGAGGTTGAAATATGACTATAATAGTAATGTATTGATTATGTGTGTGCATATATATATATATATATATATATAAAACTTTTTTTAAGATTTATTTTTATTGTTTTTGACAGAGAGAAACAGAGAGACAGAGAGAAGGGGGAGGATCCAGAGCAGTCTCCATAGCTGTATGTCATTAGTGTTCAATATAGTTTCACTCCACAGGTGGGCACGGGTCTGTGCAAAGCAGGAAAGGGGCTGGGGGTCCTCTTGCATGGGAGGCACACCCCTGTGAGCTAGGGGCCTCCTACGTGGGAAGCTCACCCTGGAGAGAATCAAACTGGAGGACACACCTCAGTTCAGCATATGAATCTGCACAGCTGGGCCCGGGCTATGATACTCAGACCTCAGGGTTGCAAGACAAGTGCTCAACCCACTGAGCCATTCAAGCATCCCCAAATATATTTTTTAAATATATGGGAATTTGTTAGGTTATTCTGTATATTTGTGTTTATGTATGAATTTCACATGATAAATGTAAAAAAATATATAGGTTCTTAATATAATCCCATATTTTGGGTAATATTAAAGAAGAGAAGGCTTTTATTGCAGAGGAAAAATTACTGGAAACACAAGTGAGACAAAAAATGTAGAAGAATGAGGAGTGATAAACATAAAAATGGACCAAAAAGTAAGAATTATACTTAATGCTGAAAAAGAATGGAGAGGGCAAGAGGAAAGCCAGCAAATGAATTATATTTTTGGTATAGAAATAAAGAGTAGAAAGTATTGATGAAAGAAAAAAAATAAGAGAGGAAATGAACATTGGACCCAATAATTTAGTTAAAGGACAGGGCAGAGACTCCTCATTTATGCCTAATGCTTCTGCTACTATTTGTGTGTGGATTTGTTCCAAATCTATGTGACTACAACCTTGAGTTGGGTTTGATGTTTCACACACACACACACACACACACACTCTCTTTCTCTCTCTCTCTCTCTCTCTCTCTCATAACTCTTATTCTCCATTTCTATTAATGTCAACCAGTCATCCAAGATACACACATACTTCTTTCTTCTCCATCCCTCCCCACATGCAGTTGGTCACTAAGTCTTACTGTGTCTGCTTTCAAAACACTTCATTTGCCAAATCCTTAAATTGTGTTACTTTCAAAATTATTACAGAATTCTAACTGGTTTTCCTAATTCCAGTGTTGACCCAACCTGAACTATCCATAGTTGCTGCCAGTAACTATTCTAAAGCCCAGATCTGATGATGCTAGACCCCTGCTTCAAACTCAAACAGCTTTGTTCTACATATTAGGTGTTCTATCATCCAGCCCTTGCCTACGTATGTAGTATTATTATGTGGTGATCCTCACTTGCCGCCTTTCCATTCATATCAGATTAATTGCAGCTTCTTGCACACAATGTGCATATTTATGCTTCTGTGGCCTTGCACCTGTTTTTCCCTCTGCGTGGAGTGTTTTTCCACTCAGTTAATGGACTATTTACTTATACTTTAAGAGAAGGGTTAAGATCTGCCTCCTCTGTGAATCCTTTGCTGACCCACACCCCCTAAGAAGTTCAGCAGAGCACAGTTAATTCCCTCTCCAAACCCACCATTGTCCCTTGTACATATCATTCCTGTGACACCTTTTACCATTTGTTTGCTTGTGTATCTTGTCTACTAGACTGTGAACTCATCCAGGTCAGAGATCACGTTTCATGAATTTCTATGTCCTCAGCAGCCAGCTCGATTTGAGAGGACGATAATATTGCTGGGAAGAACTTCATTGCTTTCTGTTTCCCTCCTGGTTGGGGAATATGTGTGGCCCAATTTCTAGGAAGAAGAGGCCTAAGAATAGGTTTTTTTCTTTTCTTCCCTTGCATGAGTATTTTTCTTTTTGTGTATGTATTTGTATAGCTACATATGGCTTAATATAGAAATATGGAGCTTTGTGTACTTACTAGAGACACCTTTTGTGTGTACCTGGGCATTTGTAAACCAGGCACTATCTCAAATGCTGCACACATGCGTGTGCATGTGCATTCTATTATTTCCTTCCTACTAGCCATATAACATAGATGGTATTATATTCATTTTAAAGATAAGGGAACTGAGGGATAGAGTGATGAAGTAGCTTGGCCAGGATGACATATTTTAGGTCAGCTGGGTGGCTCTAGTGCACATGCTCTGAATTTTAGATGCTTTTCTGGACTCTGATGTTTGTTGTTCTAAACACTTATTGGACTGTCTGTATGTAGATCAATAGCTGCACCTAAACTCCCTATCTTTAGAAAGGTTAAAGTTTGCCTTCGTGCCAGTTGTTCACCTGTTCACATGGTTTTGGTTTGAACTTGACTCTAATGTCATTCTAAGCAGAAATTGGAAAGGAATGATTTATTTTTCATAAAGGAATTTAAAACAAACAAAAATATTAGTGCATTTTAGATTAGATATGATCATTATTTTATCTGTCCTAGCATAACATACATGATGCTGAAGTTTCTTTCTTTTGCAGAGGAATTTACTTTTATAGGCTGTGTTCATCACTGGGCTATGCTGACAAACTCAGCTACAGTGATAAACCCAAAACCATCACATGCACTTGACAAATGTCAATGGACTTCACTGTCTTTTCTAGGCTTGGGAAAACATAAAATCATATTTAAGTAGAGAATTTTTATTCCAACTTCAAGAATTCTGAACTATAGCATTAGTAGAACTGGGTAAGTGTCAGAAAAAGTTTTTCTGTTTTATCAAAATTCTTTATTTGTCTGAAATTCAGCAGCATATTGCTGCATCAGATTCAGATTAGAATCAGAGTTTATGATTGAAATCAATATACCTAACATTCTGAAACTAAAATTTCATATAAATCAACCTGATTTATCAATAGTCTATTTAGGAAGAAAACTCCAATACCAATGTTATCTAGGAATTTATGGAACCAATTAATCTTCAGATTGTTACTTGTTCTTTTACTATGAGCCTTGCAATATTATTTGGGTGGGAATAATTTGTAAGTCAACATAAATGAAATAGTATGGGTAAATCAGAGAGAGAATGTTTTGAAATAAAGAAAGAAAACATAGGACAAAATAAAGTGCTGCAATATAAAATTGAAAGGAGGGTCAACCAGAAGATTAAAAGATTGAATATGATATAGAATTATCTAGAAAATTATGAGTATATGAAGGTAGGAGCCTAACAGAAAAGATTTAGAAAAGTATTGAAAAAGCACGAAGCTATACCAATAAAATATTGATCAAAGAATAAAAAAATAATGTATTCCAGCTCTGGTTGTATATAAGCATCACTTGAGAAGCTTAGAAAGAATACTAATTAATCTGAGGTGAGATCTGAGTACAGTCTTTGAAATCTCCCAGGTGATTCAAATGTTCATCCAGGGTCAAAAAATGCTGAGTTAAATGATGCTTTAAAGGCTATTTATAGTTCTCTTCTGAAAGATAAAATATGTGGGCTATAAATAGAAACACTTTGAATTTTATCTTAGTAACATTTCAAAATCTTTGTCTTTTGTGGAAGTCCTTAAGAAGAAATTTAATTTATTAGAACAATAAAACCTCCAATGGTTTCTATTTGGCTAATTCTTTCACATCCTTTCACATTTTTATTAAGGTGATATATTCTTTATAATTCATGGTGACCCTTGTTTACTCATATTTGTTATAAAATAAGATTAAAGAAAAACATCCCTCATATATTAGAAAGACTCTTAAAAGCCAGTGGCTCTACTTCCTCATGTTAATTTAAACAGCAACGGTCTTGCTTTTTATTTTCCTTTCTAAAGAAATCATCAAAAAATCCTTTTAATATTTATGTGATGTGAAAACATCTGTTTTGTGTAGATAAAAAATATAATTTTCTTCAATCTTCTTCCCTCAGGAATTTTTCAGTTTGCTGCAAATATGAGGTGAAAAAAAATTGACTGTAGGAAAGTTTACTTTACAAGGTCCCAGGGTATGGGATGCCGGGATAGTTCAGAGTTTAAGCGCTTGCCTGACAATCACAAGGTCCGGGGTTTGATTCCCAGCCTCAGCCTGTGTGCAAACCCATATGCTGAACTGTAACACAACTGGCAGCGAAGGTTCTCACCTCCCATGCAGGAGGCCCCCAGTTTGGTTCCCGTCCCACGTAGCCCCACATCCACCTGTGTGGAATGAAATCATGTCAAAACGAATGATGGACAATGCTGGAGAGTGCTCTGGGCCCTCTTCACTTCTCTCTCTCTCACCTCTCAAAAGCAATACAATGAATCTTTTAAAAATAAAACGTCCCAGGTCAAAATGCAACCTAGTCTCTAGCACCCTCCTATCATCTCAAGAGAATCGGTGGACAGCATCAGTAACCAGTCTGTCCTCATCCACAGCCTGAGCTTGTCTCATTCTTCACATGCCTCAGTGTGTCCTCTCCTCATTACAATGACAACTTCTGAGGGAAGCATTATATTTCACAAATGCTTACCCCCCACTGTGTGTTCCTAGGCAGTGTGTGATGAAATAAATATTTGTTGCATTAATTAAATAACCTTCCCACTCACACCCTGCCCTACCTATTTAAAGGAAAAGGCAGATCTCAATGTAGTATTCCTGTATGTGTAATAACCAATGTAATAGGGAAGGCCCCAGGTTTGTAGAAAACAAAAGGAATAGTTTCTTTACAGAAGCGTCAGATAAAATGTCATGTGAAGTCTAAGAGTCCGGCCAGTACAGGAGTTGCTGGTTGGCCAGTCTATTTCTCCTATTAATGCAATGTAACCAATATAATTAATGAAAAGGAAGATGACTGTCAACAGAAGTCATGCAAGAACTAAACAGAAGTGGGGGTCATTGAGCTTAACGTCACTAAAGCATAATCAAGAAATGTACAAAGCCAAAAAAATTGGGCAACTTTAAAAAGGCTTAGGATTTTTATTTTTATTTATTTTATTATTTTTTAAAGAATTAGAACTTCTGTTTATATTTTATATTTTTATTTTTTGACAGAGAGAGAGAGAGAGAGAGAGAGAGAGAGAGAGAGAGAGAGAGAGAGAGAGAGAACTGAACTGGGGGAGCTCCCAGTTCAGCACATGGGTCCGCTCAGGCCGGGCTGGGATTTGATCCTCGGTCCCCGGCGCTGCAAAGTGAGCGCTTAACCCACTGAGCCATCCCAGCTTTCCCTTTATTTTTATTTTTAATTAGCATCAGTAAGAGTCTGCCACTGGGTTTCAGAAGAAACTATTTCCAGTGCATCAGAGACCTGGGGGTGGACTGAGTCATTCTCATTCCCTTAGCATTCACTCCCCCAAGCCAAACTTCCCCCAACACTCATGAGCAATCTGCTCCTTTCTGTCCTGCAGAATGCAATAATTTACTGAGAATGCCACTGAAGAAAAACTTGAAAATCCAACTAGTCATATGAAACCATTGCCAATTAGAATTCACTAGTTTGCCTTATGTTTGCCTCTGCCAATTCTGCTTCCTTTTACTACTCTAATCTAAGCTGGAATATCAAGAAAGTTTGGATACAGTGACACCAATAATGCCAGGCCAATTTTAGGGTCAAATTCTGTGAGGTAAGGAGATGAATAATGAAGCAGACTAAGTGGTGCCTAGTATTCCTTTGTTATTGACACAGATAGTTTTCTATTTTGCATTTTCAGGAGTAGGATATAATTCTAAGAATCTGAAAGTCTTTGCATCTGTGAATCCTATAGCCTCAGCAACCCATAAAGCTCTGAGCATCTCTCAAAAATATTTGTAGGATACCCCAGGAGAGTCTCTAGACTGATAAGGCCGTGGTCAGGGTCCACAGATTGTTGTCACTATAGTGCTGCCTTCTCGGCATCTAGAAGCTATGCTCCTTGGGTAGTCGTTGTGTCAATTAATTAGATATTAATAGCAGAACATATGTACCACTCTCCCCTGCTGCCTCTTGGCTTTAACCAGGCTGCTGAGGGTCGGGGGAGAGACAAGCTGCTGAACTATGTGTGAAGACTTTAAGGAGGTGTGAGCGGGGAGCACATCATACCTCCAACCTGGAGTTTGACGGCTTGTTCCTAACACCTGCTGTTCTGCTGGGCCAGACAAAAGCCTCCTCCTGAACCTGCCTCTCATCATTTTTGTCCTTGAAATTCTCCCAGAAATAACTCATTGAATCCAAGAGCGTGTATCTTCTGAGAGGCTTGCCTCATATGACCTCCTTTAGAATACGTTTTTAGGCATAACCAGAAAGAAGGTCATTTAGACTCCTTCAGGGGTTGAGTTGAGGGAGCTCAAATGTGCTTCAATGCGTGACAGACAATGGCATTACATGCTATCCCTGTGTCTCTCTTATAGTCCGTTGAATGCAGCTTCCTAGTCATAGTTTTGGTGAGGAGGGGCTTTAAGACAAAGACCTAAAGTACCACTTTGCACTTGTTCTCTTGACAGTCCCAGTGTTGCTTATCTAGAAGTCTAGTTAGTAGTCAGATGACTTGTTGTTCACTACCTATGTTTTACCTTGGCTCTTCCAACAAATGTCAAATCCTCAGGAGGACAGCCAGTTGGAAATAGAACTGCTTTGTCAAAATATTCCTACAGTAAGTCAGCTGCTCACGGAGATCGGGACTTCCTGTTTTTATCACAAGCATGTAGGAACTTGCAGTATCTTTGCCTTGAATGAAACCCGTGCTAGTCTGATCTGGGTGGTACAGGGGTGATAGCACTAGGCCCAGTCCAGGAAATTTATGGTCTGGTTCCATTTCTGCACCACTTTCATAAATTACTTGGGCAACTCAGCTTTGAG
Source organism: Craseonycteris thonglongyai (assembly GCA_004027555.1). NCBI lineage: Eukaryota > Metazoa > Chordata > Mammalia > Chiroptera > Craseonycteridae > Craseonycteris > Craseonycteris thonglongyai. The sequence goes on along the minus strand of PVKE010013303.1, from coordinate 26,702 downwards.
TTCAGTTTTCTGATCTATTCTGTGACCGGGCTGCAACAGGTGATGTCTCAGGTCCCTTCTAGCTTGACTACCTATGAATCAAAATATATTTTTGAGTTACTTAGTACATTCTCAATAATTGTTCACGAGATTTATGGCAGGTTCTAGGAAAGATCTAGTGGTCCCATCACTGTTCTTAAAGACCTGATCTGTTTAGAAATGGTCATTCACCCATGATCATTCATTTCTACCTTTATACAGAGAGAGTTTTATAGAGTAGCTTCACATGTATTATCTCAAATAGCCTGCTCAGAACGCTTTGTTAGAAAAGAAACCTGGGCTCAGAAAACTATACTTGTTCAAGGCCTTGAGGGTAATATATGATTGAACTAGGACTAGAACCCATGTTTTTCCTCCCTTGAAGTCTAGTACTCTTTCCACCTCACTATAATGAAATAATACTGAAATCATACAAGCCAGAGTATGTTAATATCATCCACATAGAGTAGACTGTGTTTATGTATGTTTTTCATAAAGTACGTAGTGAGTGGGTGGGAAAAGCTCACATTTTACTCTTCTCTTAAAAGGTATGAGACTACCTTTTAAGTCAATGCTATTGCCATGGTGAGGATTACTGTGAATTATATCTGTTCTTAAAGGTCTACAGTCATCAATAGATTTGTTTTGTTTTCATGAACCAGAATTTATAGTACTGTTGATTGGTTTTCCATTTTGAGTAATTTGTTTTCCCCACCAACACTATCCTTCATCTATATACCATTTCCTTTCTTCGGTGCTTTAAATAAATCATTAATAATGTTGATAGAGAATGTTGAAAACTAAAAAGGCCACAAATTGACTTCTTTCTCACTATTTTGGGGTCATTTCTATAAGAAATTTTAATTACAACACTCTCTCTTCCCCTCCCCTTCCCTTTTCCTTCCTTCCTTCCTTCCTTCCTTCCTTCCTTCCTTCCTTCCTTCCTCCCTTCCTTCCTTCCTTCCTTTGTTCTTTCCTTCCTTTGCTACAGTTGACATTCAATATTGTTTTATATTAGTTTCAGGTGTACAACATAGTGCTTAGACATTTATATGATTTAGGCAGTCATCCCCCATTTAATTTAGTACCCATCTGATACTATACGTAGATAGTTATTGCAGTATTATTGATTATACTCTCTATGCTCAACTTTACATGCCCATGACGATTTTGTAACTACCAATTTGTATTTCTTAATCCCTTCATCTTTTTCTCCTAGATCCCCCCAAACCCCCCACTCTGGCAACCATCAGTTTGTTCTCTGTATCTATGGGTTTGTTTCTGTTTATTTTGTTCTTTAGCTTCCACATGTAAGTGAGATCATATGGTATTTATCTTTCATTTAGCATAATATCCTCTAGGTCCATCCATATTGACACAAATAGTAAGATTTCATTCATTTTTTATGGCTGAGTAATATTTCATTATATATATGTGGCACTTACTCTTTATTCAATCGTCTATTGATGGGCACTTAGATTGTTTGCATGTTTTAGCTGTTGTAAATAGTGCTGCAGTCAACAGAGCAATGCATATATCTTTTTGAATTAGTGTTTTGGATTACTTTAGGTAAATTCCCAGAAGTGAAATTGCTGGATCATAAGGTATTTCCATTTTTAAGTTTTTGAGGAACCTGCAAACTATTTTCCATAATGACTGCACCAATTTGTAATTCCATCAGTGGTGCATGAGGGTTCCCTTTTGTTCTCATCCTCACCAGCACTTGTTTGTTGATTTACTGATGATAGCCATTCCGACAAGTGTGAGACGATATCGCATTATGGTTGTGACTTGCATTTCTCTGATGATTAGTGATGTCCTCTTTGGACAAATGTCTGTTTGGGGCTTCTGTCCATTTTTTTTGATTGGGTTGCTTGATCTTTTGGTGTTGAGTTATATGAGTCTTTTATAAATTTTGGGTATTAACCCCTTATTAGATGTATCATTGGTAAATATCTTCTCCCATTTAGTGCTTTCTTTTTGTTTTGTTGGTGGTTTCCTTTGTTTTGCAAAAAACTTTTTAGTTTAATGTAGTATCATTTTTTTTTCAGTAAAAATATTACTATGAGAGAATTTACTGCCCATATCTTCTAGGAGTTTTATGGTTTCAGGTTATACATTTAAGCTTTTAATCCATTTTGAGTTTATTCTTATATCTGGGGTAAGAGGGTGGTCCAGTTTCATTTCTTTTGCATGTGTCTGTCCAATTTTCTAAATATAATTTATTGAACAAACTACCTTTACCCTACATTATATTCTTGCCTCCTTTGTCATAGATTAAATGACCATATAGGTGTGGGTTTATTTCTCTCTTCTTCCATTGATCTACGTGTCTGTTTTATACCAGTGCCATGCTGTTTAGATTACTATTGCCTTGTACTCTTAGTATATAGTTTGGTATCAGGTGGTATGATACCTCCAATTTTGTTATTCTTTCTCAAGATTGCTGTGGCTATTCAGGGTTTTTTTGTGATTCTATATAAATTTTAAGATTATTTGTTTTCCATTGAATCTATAGATTGCTTTAAGTAGTATGGACATTTTAATGATGTTAATTCTTTCTATTCACGAGCACAATATAGGCTTTTATTTATTTGTGTCTTATTTAATTTCTCTTATTAATGCCTTTTAATTTTCAGAATACAGGTTTTTACCTCTTTGGTTAAATTTATTCCTAGGTACCCGTATTTTCCGGCGTATAAGACGACCGGGCGTATAAGACGACCCCCTAATTTTACAGTTAAAACATAGGTTTAGGCCTATATTTGCTGTATAAGACTACAGCCTCGGAAGTGGGGGGTAGTCTTATGCAGCGAATATAGGCCTAAACCTATGTTTTAACTGTAAAATTAGGGGGTCGTCTTATACGCCCGGTCGTCTTATACGCCGGAAAATACGGTATCTTTTTTGATGCAATTATAAATACGATCTTTGTTTTAATTTCTCTATCACTTTTTTAAAGATTTATTTTTTATTGTTTTTTGACAGAGAGAGACAGACAGACAGACAGACAGAGAGAGGGAAAGAAGGGGATGGTCCAGAGCAGTCTCCATAGTTGAGATCATTAGTTTTCCATATAGTTTCACTCTACAGGTGGGCACAGGGCTGTGCACGGCAGGAACTGGGCCGGGAGCCTCCCGTATAGGCCCTTCAAGAACTGAACTGGGGGCACACCCCAGTTCAGCATATGGGTCCACCTGGGACGGGCCTGGGGTTCTATCCTAGGGCTCTGGGGCTGCAAAGTGAGCGCTCAACCGACTGAGCCATCCCAGCTTCCCCTAATTTCTCTTTCTGACAGTTCATTATGGTAGTATAAATATGCAAACAATTTCTGTATATTAATTTTTTGTCTTTCTACTTCACTTAATTCATTTATCATTTCTAATAGTATTTTTGGTGGAATCTTTGAGGTAGTCTATATAAAGTATCATGCCATCTGCAAATAGTAACAATTTTACTTCTTCCTTTAAAATTTAGATGCCTTTTATTTTTTTTTCTTGTCTGATTGCTGTGGCTAGGACTTCCAGTACTATGTTGAATAAAAGTGGTGAAAATGGGCATCCTTGTTTTTTCCTAATCTTAAGGGGAACATTTTTCGCATATACTCATTGATTATGATGTTAGCTCTGGGTTTGTTATAAATGGCCTTTATTATGTTGAAGTATGTTCCCTCTACTTTGCTAATAGTATTGATTATAAATTGATACTGAATTTTATCAAACTCTTTTTCTGTATCTATTGATGTGGCCATATAATTTTTATCTTTCATTTTGTTTATGTTTTATCTTTCATTTTGTTTTGTTTAATTATAATTAAAATCACATTAATTGATTTTCAGATGTTGAACCAACTTTGCAGCATTCCAGAAATAAATCCCAATTGATCATTGTGTATGATCTTTTTAATGTATTGCTGAATTCTGTTTGCTAGTATTTGTTGAGGATTTTTGTATCTATATTCATCAGAGATATCAGCCTATACTTTTATTTCTGTGTAATGATTTTAGCTGGATTTTAAATCAGGGTAATGATGGCCTCATAAAATGAGCTTAGGAGTCTTTAATTTTTTGGAATAGTTTGAAAAGGATAGGTGTTAATTCTTCTTTGTATTTTTGGTAAAATTTACCTTTGAAGCCATCTAGTCTAGGACTTCAGTTTGTTGGAAGTTTTTTAATTACTGATTTGGTTTTGTTGATAATATTTAGCATATTCAGATTTTCTGTTTCTTCTTGATTCAGTCTTGGAAGATTGTATGTTTCTAGAAATTTATCTGTTTCTTCCAGGTTGTCCAATTAGTTGGCATATAATTGTTTGTAATGTTTTCTTATAATATTTTGTATTTCTGTGATATCAGTTGTCACTTCTCTAATTTCATTTCTGATTTTATTTATTTGGGCCTCTCTCTTTTTTTTCTTGATGACTGTGGTTAAAGGTTTATCAATTTTGTTTGTTTTTTTCAAAGAACCAGTTCTTGGTTTCATTGATCTGCTGTATCATATTGTTAAACTCTGTTTTATTTAGTTCTGCTTTTTTCTTTATTATTTCCTTTCTTCTACTTACTTTGGGCTTTGCTTTCTGTTTTCTTTTTCCTAGTTACTTTAGGTGTAAGTTTAGATTATTTATTTGAGACTTTTTTCTTGTTTCTTGAGTAGACCTATATTTCTATGAATTTCCCCGTTAAGACTGCTTTCACTGTGTTCCATAGATTTTGTGTTGTTGTGTGTTTATTTTTATTTGTTTCAAGATATCTTTTGTTTTCTTCCTTGATCTTATTGTTTACCCATTCATTATTTAGTAGCATGCTCTGTAGCCTCCATGTGTTCTGAGGCCTCTTGGTGCAGGGCCAGGTCAGCCACTGCCTATGACTGGCTTGGGGCCTACTTGGTAGGAGGTACAAAGTGACTAGCTGGTTGGTTGCTGCTTGTGCTGGACCTGGGGGTGAGTGGGAGAGGCCATGCTGCAAACTGAGGATGGCTTACACCAAATACAGGCCTGGGGTTGCTCTATAAAAATTCAGGGAACCCTGAGGTCTGCCGTCACTTGTCACTTGTAAGGTTCTGTCAGTGATAGAGCCTTGTGCATTATGTGAGTTGGTGAGGTGGGGTTTCATGGAGTCACCAGGGTGGGGTGAATGTTTACCAGATTAATGTAGACCTTAGTTTGCCAACAATGCTGAGCCTGGAGCTACTCAGCAAAAGGCTTGGAGCATGGGGAGAGCAGTTCCCACCTGCCTGGAGACTGCTAATCCCTAAGAGTTGTCCAAGAAAGACTGTAGCATATGCTGGCCATGAAAATGTCTCTGGCAGCACACAAGTTGAGGCCAGCTTCTTGCTGCTGAAAGAACTTCCTGGGTGTACAGGGTGGGACTAGCTACTTGTCATAGAAAGAGCCTTGGGTAGTAAATGAGTAGGGTGGGGTAGGGTCCCAGGGTGTCCTCAGGATGATGTGAGTATAGTTCACCGGACCAATAAATATTCATATTTGGCTACACAGGGGAAGGCTCAACACTGAAAAAATTGTGCCCACCTACTGGCTGAACAGGAGGGAAGGTTCTACACAGGGAAAAATGGCAACTGTCCCTCACTTGGAAGCCACATAACTCAGTCTTTCCATTTATGTCTCTGGAGCCTCCCAAGCCACCATTCCTCTACCACAGCCCGGGGTGAGTGCCTGGGATCAAGTGAGTCTGTGCAAGAGCCCTTTAAAAGGAATTCTGGGTTTCCTGCAGCCCTCTGTCTCATCTAGACAGTCAGAATCTCCACTTTTTCGCAGCCAGGTGTTGTGGAGGTTCCTCTTTCCAGCACCAGTACTCTGTGCTGGGAAGTCTGGTGTGGGGATGGGATCCCTCATTCCTTTGGGAAAGACCTCTGCCACTGAAATATTCATCCTGATTCTCAATTACCACATACAGGTGTGGGGCTGGCCTATTTTGTGTCTCTGCCTCTCCTGCCAGTCTTGGACTTCTGTTCAACTAGACTTCAGATGGTTCTCCAGGTTGATTGTTCTATAATTCAGTTGTAATTTTATTTTATTTATTTTTTATTTTTTTAAAGATTTATTTTATTGATTTTTGACAGACAGAAACAGAAACAGAGAGAGACAGAGAAAAGGGGGAGGGCTCAGAGCAGTCTCCATAGTTGACATTAGTTTTCCACATAGTTTCACTCCACAAGTGGGCACAGGGCTGTGTAGGGCAGGAACTGGGCCAGGAGGCTCCCGCATAGGCCCCGGCAAGAACTGAACTGGGGGCACACCTCAGTTCAGCATGTGGGTCCGCCTGGGCCGGGCCCGGGATTTGATCCTCAGTCCCCGGGGCTGCAAAGCAAACGCTTAACTTGCTGAGCCATCCCAGCTTTCCCACAATTGTAATTTTAACATGGTTGTGAGAGGAGGTAAGCACAGCGTTTATCTAACTCCTCCATTTTGTCCCCCTTAAGACAGCAGCACCCTTCTTTTAACCAGGACATGAGCCTTAAGTAAGATATGGAATAAGACTGGCTAGATTATTCTTTAAGTCCCATCAAGAACCCAATGGAGGAATTTCTCTTAAACTGGCATGATTAAGATTACAAGCTACCAGAGGACAGGGATCAATGACCAATTGGTAATTTTATTGTTTTTCTTATAAGAAATGATTTATAATATAATTTATTCTGCATCTGTTTTATAAATATTATTTTAATTAAATTTCACCAAATGAAGGACATTAGCATTTGAGATCTATAAAAGTGTTTAATACATTGGAGGTAGAAAAAGAGAGAAAAGAACAATAGTGAGTCCAGTTAATTTTTTCCCTGTTAACTATGTGTGAACCTCATACAGTTAGGAGAGCAAATTGTACTCAAAACTTCATTGTCCAGGAAAGAAGCCTTTGTTCAAAAAATTAATGTCAATTCCAAGGCTTCAGCTTATTTAATTTACTTCAGTGGCTTGTGGCCAAACATTTAATGAGTACTGAGACTATTGATATCTTGCACCATTCACCTCTACCACTGGGACAACAGTTGTTGAGAGAAAGAGTTGTGTTAAAATTCAAAAGAGTTAATATAGTTTGTCTATTTGCAACTTTCACCAAAATGAAGTCACCTTCATAGCATTGACTTGTAGCAGAATTCTGTCCTCATTTGCCATTTTTAGCTGAATTTTTGAGGGAAAATAAGAGAAAATAAATCACTCTGTCCTTTTTCTCCTTTACCTTAAAAGCCAGGAGCCTTTCCAAACTTTAGAGAAACAAGGATGAGAGCAAAAGAGGAACAATCTTTGTAGAAGTTTGCAAAGTTAATTTTAGTGGTTTGCTTTGTGAGTATTAGAAGGGTAAACTTAGATAGAATCCTATCTCACTGAATACTTGATGAATAATTTTAAATGAGCCAAGCTAAGGACAACGATAAAAAATGAGTAGGTTGGGGATACCAGGATGGCTCTCTAGGTTGAGCACTCGCCTTACAACCCCAGGGTCTGAGGATCAAGTCCTGGCCCCCGCCCGTGTGGACCCACAAGCTGGAGTGTGCTTCCCATGTGGGAGGGCACCAGTTTAGTTCCTGCTGGGGCAAGCTTCCCATGCAGGAAGCCTCCAACTGGGTTCCTGTCCTGTGTAGCCCTGTGCCCACCTGTGTGAAATGAAACTCTGTCAAAAACTGATGATGTACAGCTCTGGGCCCTCCCTTTCTCTCTCTGTCTCTGTCAAAAACAATAAAAAAAAAAAAATGAGTAGGCAAGAACCATGTAGTACTTTCTTCGATCCCTCTCTCTTTTCTTCTCGTAAACAGACTGCTTTTCATTTATTCAGTGTCTTTACCATTTATTGAGTATCAAAAGATTAATGCATTACTATGGTATGCCTAGAGTCTCTGAAAGACTAATATATGACTCCAAGTCTTTTTCACATAGACTAGAGATATATCTATATAAAGAGAAATTAGGTTATCATAGCCAATGTGTGTGTTCATGTGTATATGGCTGTGTGTGTGTACATGTTTTTTCTTCTGGGATCTTGATAAATATCTTGAGGGGTACAAATTATATCACTTTTTAGGATAAAAAATGAGTAGAACTATCAGCAATCAACATCAAATGCATGGATTTTTTGTTGTTGTTGTAAGAACTGCTTCCCTTGCTCAGTGTCTTTTAGAGTCTGGATAGAATAAACCACTGGGTATCAGATAAAATAGAAAATTAACCTGAACCAGAATGTTGTTTAGAATCTTCTAGCTTTTTTCCTAGAGTAACACTAACTCTAGGTAAATTAATAGCAGCTTTTAATTTGCATCAAAAACTCTAGAGATGATGGCTCTATTAGTCACATGTGAATACCTGAACCTCAGGCTCTGCTGTTTTAACAGACAACATAGTTCAGTTGAAATAGACTTTTACTGCATAGTATAAGGCAGGTAAATTTAATGTGAAACTCATTTCTATAATTAGGGCTATTGAGAGTGTCACTGTAACTATGGTTACTTAAAAAAAGTTCCTTTCTAATTATCCTCTGAGGGGTGTGCTCTCAGTGAATTAATGATAGCAATACCACTGCTGAGCCAGAATCAGGATTAAATAGGCCAAACAAACATCTGCTACTGTGATATCTACCCAATGTACTTGATGGTGATATATTAGGTCAGGCCTTTACTGATTTATCTTTAAAAGCTATGCTTCCCTTAATTAGTTAGAATGTTTTAGTAAGAGTGGACTTAAAGCCTAGATTATTGGGGGAAAGTCTTTCCTTCTTTATTTTGCGAGCAGAAATTGAATTCCTATACATAGCACAAGGTAAATGCTAAATGTCAACTTCTTATGAATTTTATTCTAACTTTAAGCATTTTTTCAACTTAGAGTACAATTGGTTAGGATGAAGAATTGATTTTTAAGCTTTTGAAAATTTTTTTTTTTCTGTGAAAAGTATGAATTGATCCAGGAGAAATAGGAATCCCTTGGGGAGATGAGGTGGAGTTTTTGTCTTTAAGACATAGGCTGGAGCAGTGAAGAAGAGAGGAGAAGAACCTTTGTGCATATAGGTGTTGTGAGTCATATTAGAACAGTCAGATTAGAACAGTACCATTTCTAGGAGGTAGGTCTGAGTTGAACAGGATCCTTACAATAATTCTAACTCTATTTTATTAGGTAATAAAAAGCTATAAACTAACCACTGTTTATTTTTAAATTATTAATTTTATAAATTATTATGCTTTTTCCAAAGAGGCAAGCTTAGACTGGAAAAAGACGAACTTAATAATGAAGATGGTCAACTGTCAAGAGAATTTCTACCTAAAAAAAATTTTTCCAATATGAGTTTATTTTATAATACTATGACTGGCTCCAATATTCTATTGAGATAGGTTCCACAAGAGATTTTTTTAAAATTAAATTTACTGAGGAGAATGCTGGTATAGCTCAGCAGTTGAGCCCTTGCCTCACAATCTCAAGGTCTAGGGTATGATTCCTGGCCCGACCCCTGCAAACCCATATGCTGAACTGGCAGCACAATTGGTAACTGCTGGGATAGCAAGGTGGTGAAGGTTCTTGCCTCTCATGAGAGAGGCCTCCAGTTTGGTTCCCAGCTGGTGTAGCCCCACATACACCTGTATGGAAAGAAACCAACTAACGGTGCACAACTATGGGGACTGCTCTGGCCCACCCACCTTTCCTTCTCCCCAAAACAATAAATCTTAAAAAAAATTACTGGGCTAACATTGGCTAGTAAAATCATTTAAGTTCCAGGCATACAATTCTACAATATATTGTCTATGTGTTGCACTATGTGCTCACCACTCAGAGTCAGCTCTCTTTCCACCACCATATATTTGATGGCCCCTCTCTACCACCATTCCCCTCCCTCCTTACTCTCAGGTAACCACTAAACTATTGAGTGTGTCTATGAGTTTTGTTTCTTTGTTACTTTCAGTTGTATGTCCCACATATGAGTGAAGTCATATGGCTCTTGTGTTTTTCTGTCTGACTTATTTTATTTAATGTGATGATCCCAAAGTATATCCATATTGTTGCAAATGGCAGTATTTCATCTTTTCTTGCGGCTGAGTAATATTCCTTTGTATATATGTAGCACAACTTCTTTATCCAGTCATGTATCAAGGGAAACTTTGGTTGTTTCTATGTCCTGGCCACTGTGAACAATTTTGTGATGAACTTTGGGGTACATACATCTTTATGGATGGAAGTTTTCAAATTTGGGAGGTAAATACCCAGAAGAGGAATTGCTAGGTCATATGGTTACTTTATTCTCATTTTTTTGAGGAATTTCCATACTGTTTTCCATAGTGGTTGTATCAATTCACATCACCACCCACAATGTAGGAGGGTTCCTTTTTCTCCATAGCTTCTCCAATACTTGTTATGATTTGCCTTATTGATGATAGCCATTCTAACAGGTGTGAGATGGTATTGTGGTTTTGATTTGACTTTCTCTGATAATTAATGAAGTTGAACATTTGTTCATATATCTGTTGGCCATTTCTACATCTTGGGAGAAATGTCTGTTAAGGTCCTCTGCCTATATTGTAATTGGGTTATTTAGTTACTTATTTTTGTTTTTCAGTTTTGTGAGTTCTTTATATATTCTGGATAATAGTCCCTATTAGAGACATTGTTTTGAATACTATCTCCCATTCATTGGATTGTCTCTTTATTTTCTTGATGGTTTCTTCTGCTGTGCAGAAAACTTGTAGTTTGAGATAGCACCATTCATTTATTTTTGCTTTTACTTTCCTACAAGGGATGTTTTAGTTTGTGTGTGGCAAGGTAATGAGCCAGTGGAAACTTTATGGGACTTTATGTGTTGGAAAAGTATTTTAGCAGTTCTAGTCCAACTTGTAAGGAGCTTTGAAGTTGCCATTCCATTCTAATAACAAATATAAAGGTGAACAAACTGTAAAATTAGAACTGGGAGCTCCCTCAGTTCAGTTCTCTTTCTGTCTCGGTATCTCTCTCTCTCTCTCTCTCTCTCTCTCTCTCGTTATCAAAAATAAATAAATAAATAAATAAATAAATAAATAAATAAATAAAATATTTAAAAAAATTAGTAACTTCTCATTCATCAGAGAAGTGAGATCACACAGCAAACCGCTGATTCCAAAATTGGAGAGATAGGCAGATGGATACAGAATCACAGCTTACTGGATCAGAATCCCATGAGCAGTGACCTCCATGGGAACCAACATGAGGGGACAAAAACCTGAACTGTAATTAATGAATTGTTGAAGGCTCAGGGTGGACAAGCCTGAGAGATAAAAATTCCAGGGGCACCCAGACATGGGAGAGTCTCATTTTTGTGAGTGTGGGGTCCTCACAGTAAATACTGGAAAAATCCTCTCATGCTTCCAGTAAAGAGAAGGGAAAAGAAACCTCTTTAATTTTTTTTTTTAATGAATATTATGTTTGTAACAAGGTCTGCCCTCAGAAGAAACTATTTTACCAGAGCCTCACCTGCTGGAGTTTTACCAGAACCTAACCTACGTGGGGGGAAGAGAAATACCCAACTACAATCCCTTCTACCATTCTGTCTCATTTTAGGGAGGAGAAAACCAAACTGAACAGCACTGTGGCCAAGCCTGAGAGGTCAACATTCCCAGGGGACCCAGTCACGGGAGGGCCTCACAGTTTTGTTTTTTTTTAATATTTATTTTATTGATTTTTTAACAGAGAGAAACAGAGACAGAGAGAGACAGAGAGAAGGGGGAGGGCCCAGAGCAGTCTCTGTAGTTGACATTAGTTTTCTGTATAGTTTCGCTCCACAGGCGAGCACAAAGCTGCGCAGGGCAGGAACTGGGCCGGGAGCCTCCTACATAGGTCTCGGCAAGAACTGAACTGGGGGCACACCCCAGTTCAGCATGTGGGTACGCATGGGCCTGGACCAGGATTCGATCCTCGGTCCTCGGGGCTTCAAAGCAAGCGTTTTACCCGCTGAGCCATCCCAGCTTTCCCATGGGGCCTCACGGTTTTGTGATGCTTTTTCAAGGCATCCCCTCAAAGTCATGAGAGACATTTGTTTTGTAATTTGTTGAAGTTGGTATGTCAAGTGGAAGAGGGAGACCTTCCTAAAATTGTGTCCATAAGGCAATATAACCTTTTGTACTCACTTCCTTCATGGGGTTTGTGCACTGTGATCCTGATACCCCCCACCTGTAATTTTCTCCCCCAAAGCCACCTGGTTAATTTCTATCTCCGCCTCAGAATCATTACTTCGTGGAAGTCTTGCTCTGCTGACAGGGTCTAATTCTTATTTTGTGTTCTCCTAGAACCATATTTTACTCTTCATAGTGCTTAACACAATGACTGATTTACTTTATCTGTGTAATTATCTTATTAATGTTGGTTTCCCCCACTAGTCTGTAACTTCTATAACTGCAAGGACCATAATTTCCACCGTAGCTTCAGAAGGAAATTGTGGTGGAGCACAGTAGTTGGGCAGCAAATAATTGTGGATGAGTGATTGACTATGTGAATGAGTGAAGTTCTCGGGTGTTTGTTCCCTAGTCCAGTGGTGGAGGGTGAGAGTGAAGGAGCAGTCGTTCTTCAGACCACTCTGAGTAAAGTAAGTGTGCATGGGAGCCTAACCTTTTCTCTCGACCCACTAATCTCTAGCCCTGATCCATTATTATGTCCTTTTCACAGCAGCCACTTGACACAAAGTTAGGTCAGGCTAAGTGAGCATCATTTTTTCTCTTCCCATGTTTTTTGCTCACCATTCCCCACCCGCCCCCCCATTCACTGCCTTCTCTCTTTACTTCATTACTCATCTATGTCATTTTCCCTCTCTTTGTTTATTCTCTTTCTCCAATTTTTGAAAATTTATTCATTCAACAAACTTTATTGAGTGTGTCCTATATGCTAAACTCAGCATTGGGGGTGGAGGATACAGACGTTCAGCCAGCGTAGTTTTTATCTATCAATTAGAGGGAGACAGAAGTATAAAGACTTGAGATATGGTGTTATTTTTAAGTGATTTTTAAGCTACCATAATAACAATAATAACAACTAAGATCTATGAAGTCTACAAAGGGCCTTATATGGTTTACAACCCTCCATAAATATGACTTCAGAAATAGCAGGATATCTTGGGAAAGATATCCCCCAAATAAAGATCTTCATTTTTGTCACTTATATCTCACCAGTAAAACCTATGGCTCCTCAGCATAAGGAAGTAGGTGTCTGGAATGTTTTTCTTGAGCATGCTGTTTAATGAGGGAGGACTTGATTCTTGTACCAGTTTGAGGAAATAATTTTGGGCAGTATGACTTACCTTTACCATACCTGGCAGATGAACCGTGACATGCATCACTTTGGGCACAACTCACATACCCATCCTGGAGTACTATACAGGATGGCTGAGAGAAACATAAAACTTTAAACAGAGAACTTGGTGTTATGCCACTAAGTTATAAATGTGAGTGAATAGGAGGCTCTGAAAGTTGATGTTAAGAAGACTATCATAAATCAAAATTTCTTTTGCTTGGAAAAGTTGTCTGGGGGAAAATACATAATACAATTCATCTTTATTCATTTTAAAGGACAGGGGAAGGAGTGATTTATAGAAGCCTAGAATATCATTTTGCTCTTGTCTACTGCATGGGGATCTATTCAGATTCTCTGGTGTCATAGTTTGGTAAATCTTGGAGAAAAGCCAGGAGACCTGGGAGAATGACAACACTTCATTTGTTTTGAAGATAAAAATGGAAATTATGCCATCCACACTGAGCTGCAGGAGTATAATTTGTCATGAGAGTTATGCAGAGGTACTGGGCCTATTAATAGGATGTTCTTTAGGGATAAAGATGATTTTAGTAAGCATTAATGATTTAATTCAAAAACAGATTTCAAAATAAAGTGTCAGACAAAACGGTAGTGTATATGTAGTGCACCCTTGTCATTTAAAATCTGTTTTATAGACTTCAGCTTCTGCATTCTAATGAATTATTACCTGCTTATTGTGTTTTTTCTTCTAACCTTGTACTGTATACATTGGCACATCCAAAGTCAATTAAAATGCATACATACTGGCACTCTCTGTACTGATATGTGTGACCTTTCCATGATGAAGGACTAAAGAAAGTGTGATAAGGACATTTCCCTGGAGGTTGGGAATCCTAAATTCTAGGTCCAGTCCCATCCCTGATAAGCTTTGTGACCTTGGGTAAATCACATAATTTTATTAATCTTCAGTTTTCTCATCTATAAAATAAAGTTGGGGGAAGCTGGGATGGCTCAGTGGGTTGAGAGCTCGCTTTGCAGCCCCGGAGACCAGGTATTGAATCCCGGCTCCGACCCATGCGGACCCATATGCTGAACTGGGGTGTGCCCCAGTTCTGTTCTTGCCGGGGCCTGTGCGGGAGGCTCCCGATCCAGTTCCTGCCCTGTGCAGCCCTGTGCCCACCTGTGGAGTGAAACTACATGGAAAACTAATGCTGTCAACTATGGAGACTGCTCTGGGCCCTCCCCCTTCTCTCTGTCTCTCTCTGTCTGTCTCTGTGTGTCAAAAACCAATAAAAATAAATCTTTAAAATAAAGTTGGACCTTATAATTTTGAAAGTCCCTTCCATCTCTAAAATTATATTGTCCTGTCAGCTCTCATTTTTACTAATTTGGAAGAGCAATGAGCTGCTGCTTCGACACAGTAGATTAATCCTCACTATTTCCTTGTAATTGGCATGGGAAGTGACAGAAACTGGGGTGAGAGAAAGGGATGCAGCTGAGGAAACTGCAAGTGGGCATAGGTTGATAGTTTCAAGTAGTCTGGGTGCCTTCCTATTGTCCATTAGCCTCACTGCCCAGATTGTCTTCATCATTCTTAGTGATGGGATCTGACATTGGACGCTAATGACCTTTAGTGTATGTAATCATCTGCTGATGCCTTTGGGCTAATGTTTGTTACTGGGAGACCCTTCTTAAATATGCACAAATTCCAGTATTTAATTGTGGGAATGTATCTTCTACTATGGACAAGGAGTGAGTTGTTTAAGACCGTCTTATCTATTTCACATTGCAGAGTTATAGACTGAATGTTTGTGCTATGGACATATTTGGCAATATAAGAAAACCTCTGGGATCACATCTCAGGGTAATGTTTTTACATACACAAGATAAAATACACAGGGTTACAAAGAAACCAATTAAAATCAAAACAGTTCCACCCACAAACCCTAGGTTAAACACTGTAAGGATCACTTTCCACCTAGACTGTAAAGTTCCTGAGAACAGGGATTATGTCTCTTATTCATCGATGTGTCCTAGGTGTCTAGCACAGTGAGTGTTTGAGAGAGCAAGCTCCACGAATACATGCCTACTCATTTAATCACACTGTTTTGATACTCTCCCTTCTTTTAAAATGTCTGTTTCCCCATCAGAGTGTAAGTTCATTGAGGATAAAGGCTGAGGCATATCCACTGTTGCCTCTCCAGGTCTTACATGATGCTTCACATATAGTTGTAGCTTAAATAATATTTATTGAATGGAAGTTTGTTTTGTACTTTTTTTCCACTCTCTATAGACAACTTTGAGTTCTGGGTTTATTGTTGGTGATTCTGCTCTCTAGAGGTGCTGATATTTTGAAGAATTGAAGGGGAAGGTCAGGATGATTGTTACTTTTATATGTCAACTTGACATTGAATTGGTAGACTCAGTAGATTGCTATCCATATTGTGGGTGGGCATCATCCAACGCATTGAGGGTCTGAATAGAACAAAAGAACAAAAGCCCAAGGAAGAGGGGATTCACCTTGTTTTTCCCTGCTTCACTGATTAAGCTGGAACAATTCATCTCATCTCCGGCCTTCAGGTTGGGGTGTTATGTCATTGGCTATCCTGGTTCTCAGGTCTTTGGACTCGGACTGAATGATACTGCTAGTTTTCCTTCATCTCTAGCTTGCAGATGACTGGTCATGGTTTTGTTCGTGTCCATAATAAAATGGTCCAATCCCTCCCTCATACTCTGTCTAGATAGATGGATGATAGATGGATAGATAAATAGATAGATGATAGATAGATAGATACATGGCTAGATCGATCCCCCTCCTCCCCAACTGCCGTCAACCTGCAATAGGGGATCTGGCCCACCCAATCCTTTCCATGAGGGTGTTTTCCTCTCTTGAACACCTGCAGGTGAACTCCTGCAGGTGAACTCCTGCAGGTGAACTCCTGCAGGTGAACTCCTCCTGCAGGTGAACTCCTCCAGGCTCAGGCCTGGTCCAGGTCAGGTGAATGTGAGGCTTCCTAGGAATAGGCTGACCATATGTACCATTTTAAATGTGACAGCACTGTTTCTTTGTATGTCCTGAGGGTCCCGTCATTTTATATAAATGTCAGTTTTATCCCGTTTTAAATTTCTGGTTGTTTAGCTATCATAAGGCTCTATGCTAATCAATGCATGCAATAAAACGATTAGTGTGACAACAAAAGAGAAAATTCCATTTACTTTATCTAGTCAGGGCAAGGCTTCTTGAGCTAGTGACGGTCGCATGACACCCCCTCGCTCGTCTGCAGTGGCGGGGAATTCAAGAGATGGTCACAGCCCCATTCAGCATGTGGGAACCAGGAGGGTCTCGAGGCACGTGACCTACTGAATGGGCTCACCTGGCTGTTTGCTTCCATCACGCTGGGAGTGTGAGATGCAGTGACTGTGAGTCTTACTGTTATTTCTCCTGTCATTGTGCCCATAGAGATTCTTTCTGCCCTATGTTCAGTTTGATTAAGACTTTTCAGACTCATATTTCAGTTCAACAGGATGTTTGCTTTTTTTTATTAAAGTGGAACTCTCCAGTGGGACATTAGCATATACCTGCTTGTGATAGAAGTTGAGGTGTTTGTTCCTTTTTTCTTTTTTCTTTTTGGTGTATGTTTATTTTTTGTAGTCTGGCTACTGCAGTTTTGCATTAGAGTATTTAGCATGGTACGCTATATAGGATTTTTACTGTTCCTGTGATATTTTATAAGTATTTTACTGATATATGCAAGAGATCTAGTGTCTACATTCCAAGCTTACATTAGTTTAGTTGAAAAATATACTATTTCAACTACAGAAGTAGCCATAAACATTGACAATCTTGTAAACAAGTTAGATTCCAGAAAAGGTAAAGTGTTTGTAACTACTGATATAAAAAACAAAAACAAAAAAAACAACTGAAAATGTTGGTAGATTCAGGAGAAATGAACGAGGCTAAGTTTTTTGAAGCAGTTGAGAACTTGTATGAAGCCATCTTAGGACATACCAACAGGGAAAGTGCAGCTCCATGGACAGTGGAACCAGGGGTGAGGTTCTGCTGCTGCAACGTACTGTTCCTAGAGGAAGATCTCGTGAGATCTTGGGAGTTCTCTGGGAGGCTGGCAGGGAAATCCTGGGATGAGAAACAGCTGGGTCCTCTGAGTGCTGGAGGCATCTTGTAACAGACTCAAAGTAAAGCGTCAGTCTCATATCACTTATCAAGCAAGCCCTAATCCTCCTGATGCCTTCTTCAATGCTCCAGTCAGAGTCACAGGACACTGTTGTGTCTCGACCAAAGGCGGAACAGGGACAGATCGACTGAAGCCACAACCAGTGAATGAAGTAAGCATGCGTAGGCCAGAGGCCAAGTTTATCACCTTCCAGGAGGCCAAGCGACGGGGGCAGCGACATAAGCTTGGGATGCGGTCACCTGGTGTCCCAGTTCAATGTCTGCCCAGGTCCAAGGCTGCAGCAATGTGAACACACCATTCCACGGCACGACCTTGGGTCCAGTTGTTCCTCCCAGCAGTGGTAGGCTGTCTAAAATTCCTTCTAGGAGACCAAAAGTTGTCTGTTTTTTTTTGTTTTGTTTTTAGATTTGTATTTTATTGTTTTAACAGAGAGAGAGACAGAGAGTGGGGAGAGAGGGACCAGAGCAGTCTCCATAGTTGTATGTCATCAGTTTTCAACATGGTTTTGTTCCATACAGGTGGGTGGGGGCTGTGCAGGGCAAGAACAAGGCCAGGCTCCTCCCTCATGGGAGGCACGCCCCCATGACCTAGGGGCTGAACCAGAGGCCTCCCAATGGGAAGCTTGCCCTGGAGAGAACTGAACTGGAGGCACACCCCTGTTCGGCATATAGGTCCACATGGGCTCGGGGAAGGGATTCAGTCCTCAGAACCCAGGGCTGCAAAGAGGGCGCTTAACCTGCTGAGCCATCCCGGCTTCCCCTACAGCTACCTGTTTTTTAAGCCTTTCCGATATATGAGCATATTTATTTTTATCGGTTCTGTCTCTTCTCTACTACAGATTCCTGACTAATACAGTCAGTGTCATGCAGTAGAATGTTCAGGGGTCTCCAAGAACCGAAAACCCAAGTTCTCATTTTGGTTTTGCCATTAACTAGCGAGACCTAGAGAATGTCCGCTGTTTTCTCATGTGTATTGCATGACATAATCTGAAGATTGCTTCCACATTCAGATTCTTTGCCCCTATGTGAAGGTCCAGTGAATCTCAGTGGAACAAATTTGCTACTTAAACTGAAAATGGCGGTACTTGTTATAAGTATGGTTTCTCAAAACACTATAGAGCAAATTTAGCTTTTGATAAAAGGTTCTCAAAACTTTTCAGTGAAGTTCAATAATGTGTTTATACATTAATGGCAAGGTGATGGCTCAGGAATCTGTACAGCTTCCTGGAAAATAAAATGGCTGTGCTATTTGACTGGGATCAGAGAAGTTAGTGCTTGACAACTTAAAGCCAACATTCTTCTTTACTTTCTTTTTAAAAATTTATCCTTCAATGACAGTTGACATACAATATTATACTAGTTTCAGGTGTACTCGTTGGAATTTATGGCTTTGAATGCATCCAGTTGAATCAGTGACTCAGAGGACACATAATGAGCCGGGGAAGCTCCTCCTGCAGAGGCTCTGGGTGAACGCCCAGTGCTCACTGGAGGCTGGCCTGGGAGCCTACATGAACCTTCTGTTTGACTTTGTACTTCTAAGCATGTCAACTAGCCTTTTAATCATGTGATCACAGTGAACACCATTGTCTTATGATCTATTTCTGATACTTTCAGTATCTGACCTCTGTGTCTGTTTTCCTTCCTTCCTTCCTTCCTTCCTTCATTTCTTCCTTTCTTTTTTTCCGGCTGGTTCTTACATGAGATCTTGCTTCCATTTGTATCTCATTTTCATTCACTGCACTTTTTTTTTAGATTTACTATTATTATTATTATTATTATTATTTTAAATTGATGTTTTTAAATATATTTTTATTTATTTGTTTTTATTTTTGACAGAGAGAGAGAGAGAGAGATACAGAGACAGAGAGAGAACTGAGCTGGGCGAGCTCCCAGTTCAGCATTTGGTTCCGCACCAGCCGGGGCCGGGATTCGATCCCCGGTCCTCGGTCCCCGGTGCTGCAAAGTGAGCGCTTAACCCACTGAGCCATCCCGGCTTCCCCTATTATTATTATTTTTTTTGAGAGACAGAGAGAAGTGGGGGGGCCAGAGCAGTCTCCATAGTTGACAGCATTAGTTTTCCATATAGTTTCACTCCACAGGTGGGCACGGGACTGCGCAGGGCAGGAACTGGGCCGGGAGCCTCCCGCATAGGTCCCGGCAAGAACTGAACTGGGGACACACCCCAGTTCAGCATGTGGGTCCGCATGGACCTGGGCTGAGATTCGATCCTCAGTCTCCAGGGCTGCAAAGTGAGTGCTTATCCCTCTGAGCCATCCCAGCTTCCCCTCATTCACTGCATTTTGCTCACTGTCCTTGAAAAATAATTTTTGATGGTTCTTCACTACCTAGGATGGTGGTTTGTTTCTCTGGGCAGAATGTGGGTTGGCTTCTGCCAGATTCTGGGAGTGTGTCCAGTCAGGAACCACTTTCAACCAAGTTCACAGCGTGGAGTTCCTGAACCTTGAAGGATATATTTAAATGAGCTGAAAACCTGTATGAAATTTGAACTACAGCCACTGTTTCCCAGGGACTTTTATTTTCTTCTTGAATTGGTGACACAGCTGTGTTCACTGAGTTTCTTAATAGGAAGTGGAGTATTTGGTTCTGGTTCACTCTTATCCCAATGGCTTCTTCTACCCTCTTTTCATTCCATGTGCTTTCCTTGGAAATTTTATTCAGTTGTGTGACAACTCTCAGTGACACTGAAATCTGAGTCCATCTCCCTCTTTCTTCTGAGTGTCAGGCCCATGTTTCTAACTGCTTACTGGACAAGCCATCTTGAGTTCAATGCTGTCCTCAGCCTGATTTTCTTTTCTCCCCATCCTACTTTCTTACACTCTGCTCTCTTTCTTTATTGCCAACTTGCTTACTACCTTTGGTATCTAGTTGCTATTAAATTTCTTCTGCTGTAATCTTTTTGAGTTTTTCCCTTTGACTCATTTTAGCTGCCAATATTTTAATTTAGCTTCACACATATTGCTCATCATAGAACAACTTCACTGTATAATCTCTGCCCTCCAGAACCACTCTTTCCTACAAACCCGTTGGGCACTCTCAACCCAAGAGACTGACTTTTATGGCCTGTACCCACAGGCCCCTTTGTCTTTTGATTTCTACTAGGCTCAGCCAAAGGAAGGCCCTTGTGGAAGATAGGGGTATAACAGGAAAGTTAGGGCAGGTTATTATCCTATTCTTTCCCTTTGGAGTCACCCCAGGTTGCCTGAAGTCTTCCCCCGGAAGACCACAGCTCCTATTGGATGATAACTTTCTTACAGTTAGCCCTCTCTTATGGGGAGCTACTCTGACAGGTGGCATTCTATTCCAGGTGGCCACTTTCCCGGCCTGTTTGAATGACTATCTTCCCTTGCCCCTTTAATCCTGGAAATGATAAGAACTTCCAGCAATTTCTTTTCCCAGGTTACTCCACTCTCTTGTTTGGTTTACCTTAAACCTTCTTACACATTTGTAAACAACTCCTTTATTGAACTTCCTCCATAATCCCATTTAACTGGGCCATCTGAATAACGCTGGCTGATACAGTGTCACAAACAAGCTCTGTATATATGATCTCATTTCTCATCTACGTACCTCACAGCCTATCACTAACTTTGCTGTCCACAGATTCATCCACTAGGATATGCTGGGATCCGCCGTTCCTGGGACCTGAAGTGTTCCTTCACAAGCCAGTGCCTTTTAATGTGATTTGCCCATTCTCTAAAATGTTCTTCTTCTGCCTTCCTCTCTTCTTCCCCCTTTTTAACCTTATTAGAAAAACTCCCCTTCATCCTCTTAGACCAAAATCAACCATTATCTCCCTATGGTAGATTGTATTTTTTCAAAATAATTGCTGCCACTCCATTTAGGACCATTCCTATAGGTCCTATGCCTGATAGCAGATTATACCTCCCCTCCCATTGATATAAGGCTTATTTATATAATTTGCTTTAATTAATAAAACACGAGTGGAAGAAATACCTGCAGTTTCTTATTAGGAACTTTAAGAACCATTGTATGGTTCTGCCACATTTCTTTTTCCTCTTCTGTGAAAATAGTAATGACTTTGATAGAGGTTCCCCTCTAGCCTTGATTCTGGAGATAGAGCAGAAGAGCTATATTTGATTCACCACAAATTAATTGTTGGCATGTAAAGTGAATGAGGAAACAAACAAAACCTCACACAACCTGGTTTTATGTAAACCATTGAAGTTTGAAGTTGTTACTTCAGCATAATTTGAGCTAAACAAACTGACTGTTTTACTTCCTCCATAATGAAAGAGTTACATAAACATTTTTCTTCAAGAATTTTTACCTTTCACTATTTTATAATAGTGTGAAAGGTGTTTGGTTAAGTTAACAAGGGATTTTAGAATAAATCTTTAATCAATAGGATATAACACTAACCATTAAAAATTGTATTTGAAGAATATTTAATTACAGAGGCAATTCTCATGTTATTAAAAGAAAAACACTTTACCAAATTATATCTACCACATGATTCCATCTGTTTAAACAGAAAATAAATTAAATGTACATTTCCTTTTATATATTTCTGACATTTTTTAAGTATTGTACAATAGTCATGCATCACTTGTATATTCAGAAAAAAATATTATTTAAGTATTACTTTCTTTATAACCCCATTCACTATTTTCCCAAGTGAAACTTGATATTTTTTTCTGTCTACATATATGCTGTTTAGTGGTATTATATTTTTGCCTATAAATCTCTTTCCTTAAACATTAAAAAAAATTCTATCTCATAACAGTTTGGGGGGTATGAAAAGAGACAGTTCATGTAAAACAACCACTATAATGTCTTGCATTTAAGTAGCCACTCAGTAAGTGCTGTTTTATATTTAATTTGGTGTTTTGGACATTTTTAGAAATGCATATACTTTTGGGGAGGGACAAAAGTTAAGTGGTAGCTATTTCCATTACCTTTGGAAGGTTGTCATCTCCTGGCATTTGCGTCCATATATTCTAACATGGAGACTGAGGCTGTGTCTATGAGATTTGAAGAATGCAAGAGCCCAGATTCTTGAATACACATCTGTATTCCACGTTCCCAACATGCTCTGTTGGATGGGCCATTAGTGCAAAAGATATGACAAATATGTAAGTCATGGAAGATGAATCAAAACCAGTTTGTCTTCAATTGTCTCTTTAAAATTTTTTCAGAGAGTAGCTTTTTCCCTTCCACTGGATTACTTTTCTTCTCACTCATAAATAATGGATATTTTCAGAATAAAACACATTTTAAGTACAGAAACTTCCAGTATCTATTTCAAGACATTGATCAACCCTTAATTCTTCATTCAAAGGAAGGGCTTCTTCCTGTTTGCTCTCTCCCAGTTAAGGCTGGAGGCCTGGTTTGTCAGATGGTCCAACATTGGGAAGGCACTATGCTTGTATTGTCTTCTCTTCACAGCTCTGCATGTGCTCACTGGATCCTTTTCAGATGCCACCAGACTCGAGGAGTAGGAGAAAAAAAGAGGTCAAGGGATAGCATAGAAAGTTTCAACCATTTTGGTGTCTGGTATCCTCACTGCTTTTCTACTTTGCCTGACAGGTTTGAAATGAATTCTTTCCTCATAAATGATTTTTAGTGCTTCTTTGGGGCTCCAGGCTGGGCTTCTTTAGACCAGTTCCCATAACCTGGATAAAGCCTTTGATTAGGCCTGCCATTTTTACCCACTCTCTGCTTCTCTGTGATCCACCTCACACCCAGAGGATTTTGATGGTAGAGTCTCCTTACCTTCCCAGGTGTCCTCTTGGGCCAGGCTGACTTTCCATATGGGCCACATTTGGTCCATGGAAAGGACCCATACAAAACTGATGTCAACAAGGGTGGGAATGGAGTTGTTTAGCAAGTAGATCCTTGTGTTGTTCAGCAAGTATTCCCAAACTAGTTACAAGGAACCTATACCAGTTCCTCAAAATGGCTTAGTTAAAGCCCTGTCCTCATGAGACTTCAACTGAGAGGGCAGACATTCCCCAGCATTCCTTAGTTCAGGGGTTTCATTTCATAGCTTAGATTTCTCCAATGATCTCTTCTTAGACATCCCTCTTCATGGTCTAACCATCTTTGAGGTTCTTGATCTAGCTGAAGGATCCCAAAGCTGTAGATACATTTGTTGACTATTTCTTTGTAAATTCTGCATTTTAGCCTGGCGACTCTCTTTGGTATTCTTCAGGTAACACCTGAGAGTTGTCCCAGGTTGAGTCTGAGGTCTGTTTATCATCTCAGGACCATAATCTTCACGTGGACCCAACTTCTTGAATGAGTCTGTACATGCCTGGCCCTGGCCCCTCCATGTTGTAATCTATAGAATTCCTTTCTCAGCCTTGATGCAGAGATGAGCTTGGATAACTTTTCCACTTTGCTTTTTTGAATGCTGTTTAAATGTCTAATAGGATGCCACATTGATTTGATTAAAATGACAGTTTTGTCATGTGGAGAAAAAACCTTACATGGTTCCATATGTTCTTTCTAAAGCACAGAGTAATTTTGTCACTAAGTCCTAATGCTCTCTTTAGTTCCATTTCGAGGTAGCTTTCCCAAAGTCAGATGAAAGTCTTCAGAATGACTTTTGACAGCTATCAATTGATAGTTGCATTCCTGCCACCATGTTTGTAATCTACAAGAAAAGGATGGCAGGCATTAAAAAGAGAATGTAACCACTTTTTCTAGAGAATTGCTAACTTTGTAAGATTATCAAAACTTCCAAAATTAGCATTTTCAATTCTTTCTTTAAAGATTTTCACTATCTAGCTTCTTTAAACACACACTTTGGAGGCAGAAATTATGGTAATTTCTCATCTCCAGATAATCAAGTTTAAACATCTATTGACCTTAAATTGGACCACCATATATTTAGTTCAGTGGAATATCAGAGTAGTTCATTTTTATATTAAAATTTTTTTTCTGATGGTTAATGAATGTGATAGTTTGTCTTTTTCTTAAACATCTAAGAAAATGCCTTTAAGCTATAGCTCCCCTTCAACTTTAGCTGATAGAAATTCATTTAGAATTTTAATTGAGTACTTAGAAGATACACTTAAGATTAGTAGCTGCATGGTTGACAAAACCATTGGAATTTTTCTTTCTAAGTGTTTTCTCCATTATTTCCTTGATGCTGCAGAAAAAGACCCGAGCATCTGGGGGTCCTGCACTAGTGTTTGTTATCTGGTCAGTATAATCTATTAATGAAAAGTTAGGCTATGATGTCACCACTACTTCTGTAGAATTTCATAGAGGAAGCTTAATAGGATTTATGGAATATTACCATCTCATATAAACCAGTGAATCTTTCATAAATGTTTGACATTCAACTAATAAAATGCTTACCTTCATTTTGTGTTAATAGCTTGAGAAATGATGTTCAGAAGTCTCTAATATTTTGGGAATCTGATTTTATCCAGTGAGACACTCTATGGCTCTACCCTTAGACTTGTGTCTCAGGAACATAAGTTTCTGCAAACAAAGAGAGGCAAAACAGAGGGTTACCAAAGTGAGTGGGAGGTAACAATGCCTAGCACCTTTTATTTCAAGACAGTAGTGCAATACTTAGAATGATTAAAGAATTTTTCTCTATGATTTTGTTTCACTGCATTTATGCTTAGGTGTGTTTTTTTGTTGTGTTTACCATGCTTGAGTTTAACCTTTTGAAACTGTGGCTTGAAGTTTTTCCTCATTTTTTACCAATTCTTACGTAGTGTTTTTTTCAAATATTGCTTCTTTGCCCTTTTCTGGTATCTATGCCTCCTGGGATTCCATATTGTGCCCCTTACCCTTTTCTCCTATAATTTTTCATCCTTTTTCTTTGTGTGTTTCATTTAATCTGTATATCCAGTGCACTAGTCTTTTCTTTGTCTATAACCAATTCAGTGAGAAAGAGAATTGTTTTGAACATTTGTTGAGCAAATATTGAGGAACACTACATGTCAGGCACTATTCTAATGCATTGGGAGTGCATGAGTGAACAAAACAGCAAAAATCTTACTCTTGTGAAACATATTCTTGTAGAGGGAGACAGACTATAAACAAGAAATATAAGTATACTATGTAGTATTTTAGAAGGTGTTAAGTACTATGAAACATATAGAGCAGGGTGACCATAGCAAGTCATGCTCCCTTGAGGAGCTGATATTTGAGCAAAGGCTTGAAGGAGGTGAGAGAGTGAATGAGAGACAAGGCGACAGCCAAGTAAAGACCCTATGTTTTAACAGAATTATTCTGGCTGCTTTAGAAAATGAATTGTAGGAAACAACACTCAAAGTATAGACAACTAGAGGTCATTGAAATGATCTTGACTCTGACCACAGTGGTAGCAGAGAAGGTATTGGGAAGGGATTGGATTCTGGAAATATTTTGATTGTAGGATTAACAGATTGTATCAATGGACTAGATGTATATGGTGAGAAGAAAAGAGATATCAAGGTTGACTCTATGCTATTCTTTATGCCAAGAGCTGAGATGAGGAAAAGGTAGGAAGAGAAGTCAGAAGTTAAGTTTGGGGCATAGTTATAAAACCTTCAAGTGCTGATGTAGTCAGGTAGACCACCGCACTTTCAACCACTTCATGCAATTTTATTTGCACATTGACATTATCATTTTTATGTGTTGCTTATTCTCTATTTCTCCTATTAGTATATGAGCTCCAAGAAAGCCGACATTGTTTTCAGTCTGTGTACCATTTGATCCTAGAATGTTGCTTGACAAAAAGCATATGCTCTTATATAAATATATTTGAATAAACTAGTGTATATACTTTTCCAAATTTGCAAAGTGGGTAGATTGGTATTTGAAGTGCCTGGCTCTTCAGGATGGTTGTGAGGGTTAGACATTACATAAGAACATAAATTTCTCAAGGATAATATAGACAGAAATGCCCCTATATGCCTGTGATTTTTTAAAATTGACATCTATATGACTTGGGTGGCAGGCAAGCACAGTGATTAAAAGTCCAGGCTTTGAAGCCATCAAGACCTTAGTTTGAATCTCAGTGGAGCTATTTTCTAGCTGAACGGCTATGGGAAAATGCCTTAATTGCTCTGTGCCTCCATTTCTTCTGCAACTTGGGAATAATCATATTATCCTTACAGGTTTGTTGTGACTATTCAGTATAATTATGCTCATAAAGGGTGTGGGGGACATAGTAAGTGCTCAGAAGTCAAAGTTACTATTATTCTTCTGTCTCCTGGTTGATATATCTATCTGACTGTGAATACTCATAGAAAGGCCTGGTTATATCTTATCTTTTTTAATGTCTTCTGTGCATACCTTATGTC
>PVKE010013302.1:0-36791 GCA_004027555.1 Craseonycteris thonglongyai | reverse complement strand
TATCTCTCTCTCTCTCTGTCAAAAATAAATAAAATATTTAAAAAAAAAAAAGTTAAAAATAAACCAACCAAACAAACAAAAAATACCACAAAAAGAAATTTAAAAAAAAAATAAAAATTTTGGTTTAGTGTTCTATTACTTGGCAAAAAACAACCCCCCCCCGCCTCCAAAAACAAAACAAAAACAAAAAAACAACCCCCCTCTCCCAAACCCACAACATTGAAAACTACATTTTCATACAAGATTGACTTACAGACAGACTTATATTTTTAAAATTATTATACAAAGGTTTGGATGACATATGCCTTATAGCTTAAACATAAATATTTCAAGAGCTATAAAATATCCGGCTTGGCAGACTTATTAGTGATACTGAATTAGCAATGACCATGTGGCATGGATAGTGTGGGCAAGGGCTCTGGAATCTAAAGAGAGCTGGGCTTACATTTGGTTTTTGGCCCTGCCAGTTACTATAGATAGGTATGGACTTGGGCAAGTTACTTCCTGATCTTTGTTTTTCCCACAAATAGAACAAGGGAAATACTTATCTCTTAGGGCGATTAGTAATTGTTCAGCCCGGTTTCTGTGATTACACAGAATTATAAATGTGAATATACTTGGCATAATACTGACACAAATGATGTGCTCATGAAATTCTGGGAGGGGTTCTTCACTGCAGCCCTGAAATACTGGAAACCTTCCCACTGCCTTTCTTTCTTGGCCTACTTAGCCATACATGAACTTATCCAGGTAACATTCACCAAGGCTTCTTATACACCAAGGATTGAATCTAAGGGCTTCTATGTGAGTATGTTTAATTTGTTCAACAACTCTGTAAAATACACATTACCAACTTTACATTACAAGAGAGGAAGATGAAGGTAAGAAAGGTTTATTTACTTGACCAAAGTGACAAAGCTAGTAGGTACAAAGCTGTCATTATTCTAGGAGTCAACCTTTGTTTCAGGTGGGAAGAAGCATAGCTACTGCAGGCAGGAAAGCATCGTGCTGCCACGTGATCACTGTGACCCATGTTAAGTAAAAGAGCCCACAACAAGGACAGGAAAAAAGGGATCATTCATTGATTTCACTTAAAGTAACTCAGATGATGAAGGATTAACTGGATTCCTACTCCCATTCATTTAATACCTTTTATGTTATTAATATGGGAAGGAAATAAGATTAATGGAAGAGAAGACCTCAAGGAGCTTATACTCAGATTTGGGAAACAAGGCATCTTATACAAAAAAGAAAACAAAAAACAAAGTCAACATGGGTATAAAAAAAGAGTCAGGGAGAATCAAGACAGCCTCATCAGTGAAGGCTTCACAAACAGCAGTGCCGAGTTGAACAGGATTTTTTAGGGGTGGATGAACATGTGGTTGGGCAGAAGGAAGGGCCATGAAGTGCAGACAGAGACTTGGGCTAGTCTGCAGGTGGCTTTAGTTCCAAGTGCTCATTTCCTGACTGATACATATCCTACATATTAGGGTCTTATAAAATGATTGGGCAGTGGCTGCTCATCCTGACCTCTATGATAGGACTGTTCTGTTCTTAGAACAAACCAGTTCATGCATATATTTATTAATTCGAGAGTATCTATTGAGTGAAAACTATGCATGCTACAATGCTAAGTATGGATACAGCCAGCCATGGGTCTGGCATTCATGGAGCTTACAATTTTATTAGAAAGTACCTAAAATAAAAACTTAAATGACCAAGTGAAATATTTGGAGGCTTAATAAAAATAAATTATGTATTAGTATATATCTCATGTCTTGATGTGTAACCTATATTGTGGATAGGAAGCCACTATCAGGATAGAATATGAAAACAGTTTCCTATAGGCAAAGGTGTCAGACAAGAAAGGGTGCATTTTACCTTCCTAATTGTTTAATCCATATGCAGAACATATTGAATGAAAAACTGCGCTAGACTCAGAAAAAAGGGATGAAAATTGGTGGAAGAAATATGAGTAACTGGCCAATTTACTGGCAGAAAGTAGCAATGATTTTAAATGACTTCTGATGAAAGTGAAAGAAGAACATGCCAATGCAGGGCTGCATTTGATCATCAAGAAGACAAGAATAATGACTATAGAGGAAGTGTACAACTTAATACAGACAATGAAGATACTGAAAGTGTTAAAGATTTTGCTGGTTCAGTCATCAAGTCTGATGGAGACTGCAGCCAAGAAATAACAAGATGACTGAGAGTTGGAAGGGCAGCAACAGAAGAATCAGGAAAGGTCACCAAGAGCACATATGTGTCATTAGAGACCAAGGCTAAGACCATCCACACCCTCATGTTCCCAATTCCTATGTTATAGATGTGAAAGCTGGACAGTGAAAAAGGCTGATAGGGAAAAAAATGATTCATTTAAAATATGGCATTGGAGGAGAGCTCAATGGAGATCCTGGACCTGCAAAGATGAACCAATGGGTCAGAGAAATTAAGCCTGGAACACCACCGGAGGCAAAAATGACAGTGGAAGCTGTCCTACTTTAGGCACATTGTGACAAGTCAAGGTTCTCTGAAAAAGACAATATTGATGGGAAAAATGTCAGGCAGCAGGAAAAGAGAAAGACCAAACATGAGATGGCCTGACTCCATAAAAGAAGCCTTAGGCTGAATCTCCAGGAGCTGATCAGGGCTGCAGGGACAACACTGGAGGTCATTTGTTCAGACGGTTGCCAGGAGTTGGAACATGTAGCACACACATGTCTCAAAATACAGACTCTGAGTGTCTAGTAGCTGTTATAATAAACAGTCATGGCTTAATTTTAATGCTTGAAAATAGGAAACTTCCACGCAGCATGACTCATGTGGTCCTAAATACCACCCATTCTGCCTGACCTTTCACCTCTAGAGCCATTACTGGACTGCTCTGACTTCATCAGTGACTTGCCCTTCAGCCAAATTTAAGGGCGACCATAGTTTTCCTACACATGAGCCCCGATCACATTACAGAATTATTTATGTGGAATAGTATAAAGTTTGAATACTTACACTGTTTCTGAAGACTTGGAATTCTAGTGTTCTTAAATCTATCTTAGCCACCTTACTCAAGTTAAACCTAAAATTAGAAATGTACATATAATTCCATATAAGCAGTATCATAATTGACGGGGTTATAGAGTCAATATCAAGTTTATGTTTTGTTTACAAATTATCTTTTGGCAGATTTGAGATCAATATTATCAGAGTAATAGCCTTCAAAAAGTTAACAGCCACAACTTATAGTTAATATTCTGTTCACTTTCTAAAACTAAAATATTTTAAAGTTTCCACTTGCTTTATCTTTACAATTTTGTAGGAAGAAGGAAGATGTTCTATATTATCTTTTCTGTCTTAAACTGAAAGCTTTTCTAGATGCTTAACATATAAATCTCTTCCCAGAACTCTCTCTCAATTTTAATTCCAGATTCAGGATTTCTTTAAGCCAAATCTATTATATTACCGGATGAGCTGTAACAGATTCTTAAATGTGTAAAACAATAATTCAATGCTATTGTTGGAACATTTTCATTACCTAAAGTAATGCTTACCTTGATATTAACTTATCTACAAAGACTGAAGGGTTGGAATATAAAGCCAGAGGAATAAACTGAATATAAACAGGAACATCTGCAGGATTTTCTAAAGTAATTTCTTCTTCCTTAAACAAAGTAACAAAACAGTAAATGAAAGATTTCCACAGTTAAAAGAAGAGTAGTTACTTTACAGATCCTACTATGCATTTTCCAAACCCGAGGTCACTTCTTCAAATACTTACTGAAGAGCAGTTTGTATTAGTAAGTGGAAATTTCAAATGCCGAGGTGAGCTAAGTATTGAAGGCCAGGAGAGCTCAGCAGTGATTTTTGATAGTATATTCTTTTGAAGGTCTGTATTTACTTCAAATAAAGCACTCAACCTAGAAAAATTTTTTTGTAAGTCATCGTATCAAAATAAAATATTTTTCTGAAAACAAATTCTATTACATTTGTATACTTGAGAAATTTTATTCTGTCCCTGAATAAACACAGATTTGCTCTAATATTTTACTATGCTTTTAACAGAGACAGATATGAATATATCTCTATTTTGTCACAAACAATGCCAAAATATCTAGCATTGATCACCTATATATTGTGTTCACACTGAATCAGTAAGAAAAAAGGCAGGCATACACAAGTAACATATGATGTTATGGGGATTCTAAAGGACCACATGCCTCGTAGACAGATCTAGACCAATAGCAAGGTGCTAAGCACAATTAGCAGAACTAATGAGAAGGCAGTACATTGCCTGGCATATAGCTTTTTCCCCTTGAGATAAAAACAATACAAAGTCCTAATGTGCAATGAAGAAGTCAGCTGAAGAGGTAATAAGTTTAAGGTCTTTTGCAGATATATATAGTTATTTGTAATACGCAGGGCCTGATTTGAATATTTCCCAACTTCCCAGTGTTGGTAAATCAGCTGTTTAAAATTCAGAATACATTTCCTAAAGGAAATAATATTATAAATGGGGCTAAGGTCCCTGGGCCCAAACACTGAAGCCTATTTTAACCCACAACACTACTGAATTATGATACTTCAAGTGGTAGGAGTATAGGTTTTATAATATCAGAAATTCTTTGTAACACATTGACAAGGTAACATGCATGGGAGCAGTGAGAATGCCCCATTCACTGTGCAACGGGCACCTGGGGGTCCTGGGCAGATGGTGAGCCCAGGTCTTTAGCAGTGAATAGCGGGTGCACAGAAGAGGCAGTGGTTTTGGTGGGTGGGTGGGGGAGCGGGATGAAGAAATCCCTGATAGCCAAGTTGAGGGCAGTGTTACAAGTTACTTATTCATAATTGGATGTTAACATTTGGAGACTGCCTGTACATTATAATGTCCACTATGGAAATGCAGGGGACAAAAGAACGTTTTTTAGTTTTTTTTTTAAAGATTTATTTTATTGTTTTTTTGACAGAGACAGAGATAAGTGAGTGGGTCCAAAACAGTTTCCATAGTTGTACAGCATCAATTTTCAACATAGTTTCATTCCACACAGGTGGGCGGGGCTATGCAAGGCGGGAATTGGGCTTGGGGCCTCCTGCAGGGGCTGAACAGGGGTGGGCTAAGAACTGAACTGAGGGCCTCCTGCATGGGCTGGTGCCAGGATTTGATTCTTGGTCCCCAGGGCTGCAAAGCGAGCGCTTAACTCACTGAGCCATCCCAACTTCTCTCCAAGGAGTGTTTTAATTAGTGTTCTCTTAATGACTTCATTACAAAAATTCTCTTTGTACTTATTTTAATTGTTTTAAAGAAAAAATTGAACTCTTTTTGCCTTAGAAAACGTTTTACACAGTTCATATAATAAACAAAACCCCTCAGACTTAACTGTAATGAAAATTTTATAGTACTATAAATTGCAGTATCTTAATGATAGTTTTCATAATTTTATTTTATTTTTTTATTTTTTATTGTTTTTGACAGAGAGAGAGAGAGAGTGATACAGAGACAGAGAGAGAACTGAACTGGGGGAACTCCCCAGTTCAGCACATGGGTCCTCAAGGGCCGGGCTGGGATTCGATCCTCAGTCCCCAGCGCTGCAAAGTGAGCGCTTAACCCACTGAGCCATCCTGGCTTCCCCAATGATACTTTTCAGATTAGCCAATCAAAAGCAGTTTTCCCCAGTTGTCATATTATCATCATTTTAGTCAAATTCTCTTCTGAAGTATACGGAAAGATCAAATTTCTATACTGTCATTCCTTTCAATCCAGGCACAGCAGTGATTTGTCATTAGCAGGTTTTCTACCTGCGAAAGACAACTAAATCCATTTAAACTGGGCCCCATGCTCCCCTAGGTTCAGCACTGGGGTAGGGAGGTGGCAGCTCATTTTACAATAAGCAAATGCACATCAGTCTCCTACAGAGGGAGTAAACCTAAAATACGTTTTCCTTGCCTTTAATAGAGAGGTCAGTGTTAGGAAAAAACTTTATTTTTTATGCAAATGGTTGTGTCTAAGGTGAATACTGCTATTATCCTACAATAAGACAACTTCAAATAGTTTCTTTGATTTCCAAGGAAGTATCTAGAGGAATGGAGAAAAGAGAAAAATGGTAGTGTGCATATTTCTGAGCAATATAAATTAAAATGGCAATTCAAGTGGCCTCCTTAATAATTTTCTTAAGGCTAGGCATATTTTCTAGGATACAGAGAAGTAAAGTTACTTCACATAAGAATAATATTTAGGAAGTAACATCAACTGAGATGTTTCAAATTTGTAAAGATAGTTAAAATATTAAAAGCAAAACCTCTTACCTATGACCTGAGTTTTCCTTTATTCCCATCCATCCTCTGAACAGACTTTGATGCAAATCCCAATCGGCATCCCACATCTCTTCCTGCATGGCTACCCCAAGCTGTACTTTCAGTTCAGCTAAAATAGGAAACAATTAATGATATAACCAGCCCCATATCATACTCACTTGCCAATTTTCCTTCAAATGATTTCTACAACCCAAGAGATAGAAATGGACTTTAAAAGTGGCAGTTGTTCATTAAAGAATATTTTGGGAGGAGTGAAGGGCATGAGAAAGAACAGCAAGGTAACTTACATTTAAACAGAAAAGGCAAGCCAACATAGCAGTGATCCCCACACTGCAGTCCAGGGTCAAAATAAATGTTTGCAATCTATGAAGAGGCATAGGAGAACCATGAATCCCAAGTCTAAAGAAGGTCACAATAACAAAATACTCACAGTGGGAATTCTCAAATAGAACATTTCAAACCTTTGATTTTTTTCCTGGCTCTAAGTCTTCCTTATTGCCCCGTAATCTTTTGCAGTAAAATCGCACATCTTCTGATAAAGATCTTATTTGCTGTATCTTTACCTTTTGTGAGAAGGAGTTCATAATATGTAAACTTTGATGAACTATTTTCCCCTGAAAAAACAAACAAACAAACTTATTTGCATATGGTTGATTTTGTTAAGAACACACACTTCAGAGCTGACAGACATATTTCCAGGAAACCAAAGCTCAAAGGACATTTAGATTTTCTGCTAGTTGATAATCTCTAAATTTGCAATCAGAGCTCCTCAAATCCACCTATGTACCTATTTATTTATATCAATCAATCATCTATCTCATTTTTGGTTGTTGTTTTATGTCCTGTTACAGAAAAATTAGGAAAATCTCTGTAATTTGTGAAAATGAATTAAAGTCAATATGTTCACATTTTATGTTAAAATATTGAGGATGCCAACAAAGGTATAAACAGAGAGCACTGAACAAAGAAAATGTTTATTGTCAGTTCTGCCAGTTTGTTAAGCAAGGTTTGTTTCTACCAAGGCCAGGGTGCCCTAAAAGTATCCAAATTCAGGATGAAATAACTGAATTCTAAAAATGAAAGAAAAAAAAAAAGAAAAACAGATTTATTTTCCTTAGAAGGCATTTTATTTTTAAAATAAAAATATCACTTGTGCCAAACAGAAATTGGACCTCTTTCGAAAATATAGGTTATCAAGTATTTACTAAAACAGCATGCAGGTTAAATCATTAAATTGTCAATGACTGATCTTATCAGCCATACCTCTCCCTATGATAGGGGAATAGATTTTAAGTAAAAAAATATATGATTTAAATAATCCTTAACAAGAATCATGTTATAATCATTTACTTTCTTTTGTTTGAATACAGAATTTTATGTTTTTATAACCTGATAACACCCACTGTTATGATCAAATGCACAGAAGTTAAGAGAATGCACAGGAAAAAGTTGAATGATGATGAGGTTAAGACTAACATTCATCATTTATAGTCTAGTCAGAGTAAATTGCAATAGAAAGATAGCTGTGATGGTAAGAACATAAAAGCAGGAA
This sequence comes from Craseonycteris thonglongyai, assembly GCA_004027555.1. NCBI lineage: Eukaryota > Metazoa > Chordata > Mammalia > Chiroptera > Craseonycteridae > Craseonycteris > Craseonycteris thonglongyai. The sequence continues at coordinate 28,933 of PVKE010013302.1, read as the reverse complement.
GCAGAAGGCCTATGCTTCATCCCAGCTTGGCCTCTAACCAGCTGTGTCTTCCTGGCAGTTACCTGGTATTCATGTACCATAATAACTACTTTTCTTGTGTCCATGTCTTGTCTTTCAAGGGCATAGGGGGCAACAAAAGAGATAACAAATACAAAAGTTCATTTTATAATGGTATTCAAATATTAGGTATTAAACAGTGAGTTATTTGAAATGTTTATTCTCAAGTACTGTTTTTATCAGTTAGCTCTAGTATTCTCTATCTCATAAAAAGACTTTACAGAATATGGTAACTGTTATGGACTGTTTTTGTCCCCCCAACCCCTAAATTTTTATGTTGTTTTTATACTGATGCTTTCTCATTTACTGAAGGATTTATACAGTGATTAAGGAGATCACTGATTGAAAAGGCAATTAAAGGAAAGAACAGTCAGGAATTCTGTATTACCAGTACAAAGTGAAATGATAGGAAGACAAGATTTAATTAAGACCCAAACTTAAATGTGCTGAACCCATCATTTCAAAATTTATATTTTTAAGGAGCTAAAATCTGAATTTAGGTATTATGGCATTAAGATTTTGCAATGTACTGTCACGCTTAACGAACCATGTCTCCTACCACAGGATAAGACACTTCCACTTTGGTCCCAGAGTGCTCTGAACTGACCACATCATCTTCCTGCAAAAGGCAGTGGCTATGTCCTTGTTTCTGAGTTTCTTTTCTCCTTGTTCTCCAGGCTCAAACTCTAACCACACCTGCTTTGATCAGTATAACCCTCATACTGATCTCTCTCCTGAAACTTCCCTTTGTGCTTGCTAAATTGGACAATTCATGACTAAGTCGCCCAGGGCCATCAAAGGCTACTGTTCTGTGTCTCTATTCAGGTTGTTCCCTGGGCTCTTAATGCAGTCCTCGCTACCCTTTATGTGTCCCTGCCAGAAGATGTTCTAAGTCTGCTCACTGAGCATCTTCATCAACTGGATTGTGTACTTCCCTCACAGCACTATATTTTGCTCTTTTTAGGACAATTTTTACAACCTGTTTCACATCTCTGAACCATGGGCCCATTTCCTATTCTAGATAGAAAGCTTTGAGAGAAGAGATCATTTCTTACTCCTTTTTTTTAATCTCCTAAAAAACATGGTACATGTCTTAACTCAAAATAAGAGATTAATAAAGAATAACCACTTTTTTGTTGAATTTAAGGAACATAGAGGTAAAGGCAAGGAAATAAAGTAGCAAGAAAAAGTCTATAAATTAACTGTCTTACTGGAAAGGATGGTGGAAGGACCATATGCTTTGGGAAGCAAGTCAGTGAACCCACTGCAATCACAGCCTTCACAGGAATTGTTAGGATCTGCGGAAAAAAGAGGCAGACCATAAAGAAGTGTTTAAGTATAACCTTGACTGTCGCTGCATTATTTGATGGGATTAAAAAAAATCTCATTTTGGGACTTACATTAGCAGTAATCAACTCTTAATATTAAAATTACCCATGGATATTGTTTAATCTGTCCAATGTATTCCACAACATGCACTGAAACACAATAAATTTTCATGTACTTCTCAGTGATTCACTGAAAATATGGTAAACAAGACCAAACAATGGGGAAGAAATTAAGAATATTTTTTCATAATACAGGTTATTTTGTAGATTATAATTTAAAAAGAAAAGTCAAATTGGACTCCTAAAACAAGAAAAAAATCCAGCTCCTAATTTAGAAAAATAAGTCAAACATTCTAGATTTTGAATCTTAACTCACACTCATTTGAGAAATAGAGATATTTCTCTATATTTTCCTAATTCTTATTTTCATCCATACTAACAAAAATTTGTCTTTGCTATGAAATACATTTATTTCTACTATGAGTGATAACTCTTTTGGAGTTAATCTGACACACTCCCAACAAATAATTGATTAATAAACAGCCAATTCTGTTTATTCTGGATTAGTTTTTTTAAATTTTATGTCGGGGTTGTGTATGCTGAGAACAGGCCAGAGAATAGGGGCAGAGACCTGATGAACTCAGTAGTGCACAAATTCCCAAAGAGGTTTTATATATTAAATTGAAATATTTAGGTTTGACAGACATATAGTCATTTAAAATCTCATTGATTGCAACATCTGAAAACTCACAGGAGTCCTTGAAGAGCTCCATGATCCTCATTTTGTCCCTTGATTTAGAATGACTTGTGTAAACATAACTTGAGAACTCAAATTAAGATGCGATTTCATGACTGTATGCTTTTTTTGTGCCCCCCAAAATGTTACACAGGAGGATATTTACGACTGCAGAAAGAACCAGGGAGATCTAACTCAGGAATTTTCAGCCAGGGTCTGAACTATCCTATAACAATTGGTAAGCAGGTTTCCAATAGAGCAATTCTAGATGAGCCTAAGACAATTTTTCTGAAGTTGTTTTTAGTTAAGAGGTTTGGTTTTTATCAGAAAACTAAGAACTAAGGAACACCAATATTTGGTAAACCATTCTCAAAAGCTTAGTTTTTAAGGTATAAAACAGGTAAGTTGTAACTTCATGAGTAAACTTAGTTTTGTTTCTATAAAAACAACAACAAAAACAACTGAATTAGTCATAAAAAACCCACTGAAATGAGTCTCCCCCATAAAGTCCTTACCTCATAGTCTGTTGTGATCTGTATGGCTCCATCATGAATCCCTTCCAGTTTTTTTGCAGTAAGTTTGACTCTGAACACAGCAAAATAGCCTGAAGCTAGTATCACCTGTATGTAGCAGAAACAGAATCATTCATTAGCCTTGCTGGCTGAAGTTCCTACTAAATGGAAAATACTCTAATAATAAACTGACTTCAAACCCTAACATATACTGGGGTAATACCACAGTACTGTACTGTCATGAACAAATGTTTCAAAACAATGCCTGTCTCTGGATGCTTAGCTAGTACACTTATTCCATGGGCTACCGAGAAAACTGGCTCCCTGAGGAACAGTCAGATACCAGCTGCCAAGGGCGGGCAGGGGATGGTCCTTAGGCACCACCCATGTACCTGTATGGATGAAGAGGGTTAGGGCTAGAGCAGAGGAACACAGTCTTCCACTAACCCTTTGGCCACATTAGGGGACAAATACATACAAAGTTGGTTTTGCTTCAAGTTCTGAATTTAACTTAAGTCACGTTAATATTCACTATCTTCAGAGCAACTGAGATTAAGTCATATAAAAATTTCAAAATCATGGAAAGGAAGAGTTAAACAACATATTTGAAAGAAGAATGGGGTCTTTATTTTCTTAAGCTATTTATTGATGTTTCTGGCACTTACTCTACTCAATCATGAAATTTCCAAAAAACATAAAATTCATGTCATGAAGTTGTACTTTAGATGTTAGTAGTTATATTTTATCCAGAATTAACATTTACATCAAGTAACAAACACTGATTTACCAAACATACTCATATCCCCCCTTTTAGATGAATTTCTGTGCTGATTCTGTACAATTCTAATGTTTTCATCATGATTCTGTACCTACCCAACTCAGAACATGGGTCTGAAGATCAGTGTGTGTTTTTCATAAGGAACAGAATGCTGATTTTTTTCATAGATTTGGCTTTTTAGAAAACAGTTAGAAAACCATTGAGAGTGTAGGCATTACAAACCAAGAAAAAAATCATTTTGTAAAGTTGCTATTTTGAAGTTCATAACAATGATCTTTTCCTGTCCCTTGTTTTTATATTTATAATTTTATATAAAAAAAGAATTCTAAAACCCTAAATTGTCAAACAGGTTTTATGCTATTGAATGGACTTCTCAACTTTAAAGAGTATGTGTTAACACATGTTATTTTTTTTAATATATCTATTTATTTATTTATTTTGACAGAGAGAGAGAGAGAGAGAGAGAGAGAGAGAGAGAGAGAGAGAGAGAGATAGATAGATACAGAGACAGAGAGAGAAGTGAACTGGGGGAGCTCCCAGTTCAGCATATGGTTCCACACGGGCTGGGGCCGGGATTTGATCCTCGGTCCCCGGCGCTGCAAAGTAAGCGCTCAACCCACTGAGCCATCCCGGCTTCCCCAACACATGTTATTTACTGCTAAGAAATGATCCAGATTTCTAAAATTATTAATTTATAATGTCTTATTACGAGATAGTATAATTCAACCACCTGGGATTAAACACATGATTTTACTCTAACTTCATCATTGAAAGAAACATTAATGGCTGGCCTCATTACCTTTTTTCAGCATTTTACCTGTATTAAAAATAAAATTTTAGGGAAAGCCGGGATGGCTCAGCGGGTTGAGCGCTCGCTTTGAGGCCCCGAGGACCGAGGATCGAATCCCGGCTCCGGCCCGGGCGGACCCACATGCTGAACTGGGGAGTTCCCACAGTTCGATTCTCTAGCTGTCTCTGTCTCTGTCTCTCTCTCTATCTGTCAAAAGTAAAATAAAAATAAATATGCACTGAAGATAAAATAATTACTCTCTATAAATATAAAAAGATAAAAAAAAAAAATTTTAGCTACAGTGACAAATATTAGCTATCATAAGCATATATATATATATTTTTTTTCTGAAGGGAGGCTTTATTTGTGAACCAAATTTAAAACATTATAAATTATTAAAATATAAACACCCATAAACCTACCATTATTCACAAATATCTAATTATGCAATTAGAATCCATTATTTAGTAATGTTTTCTACTTTTTCATAAATCCTTTGCCATGTTTCTATACACAATCATATTTACAATTTTTTGTTTCAATATTCAATCATAAAATCATGATTTCTTTTATGTACTTGGTTGTTTCCTGTTATTTGGAATCATTATTAATGCTTTTACACACATCTTCATTCTCAAGGCATTTGGTTCTTTAAATTATTTCCGCGGAAAGAATTCTGAGGAGTATTATTGCCAAACTGCCCTCCAAAAAAAAAGACTGGTTTGAGGATCTTTCCAGTATGAACTGTTTAAAGCAGTTTTTATAACCTATGGCATTCTGTGAAAGTGCCGTCAATCTCTGTGCATTAGGACATGTGCTTTCTCCTTTTGTAAAACTGATGCAAGTTCTACCCTAACCTACAGATAGGGCATGTTATGTTCTTTACTACATAGTGGGTTTTAATTCTGTCCTGAGTAGGTGAAAACTCCAAGTTCCCTTCTCAGCAGTGCTGATACTATCATTTTATCTTGTTTTGTGCTCTTTTACAATCTGCTGCACATATTTATAAGACAGAAAAAAGTACATGGGTAGGGATCAAACAATGTCTGCCTCATTGAGACTCTCTTCTAATCAGTGCAGAAAATTGACCATAAAGATTACTGTGGAATTGCAAACACTTTCTAGCCATGTGCAGGCCTCTATCTCTTTTGCCCAGCAAATTCAATGAACACAGGGTTAGTTTGGTACCTATGGGAACTTCTCCTATAATGACACTTGTGTTATAAAAACATAAATTTAGCTTGTTACAGAACTTTTTATGACAAGGTAGAATTTAACTCCTTTGGGTTTTAAGTGCCTTCATCATAATGAGAAGGGCTGAAGCAGATGATCTACAAGGTCCTTTCAATATCCAATAACAAATGCCACTGTGATTCCTATAAAAATATTAATTAGAGTATGTGAGATGGAAACAGTCTTATTTGTGGTTTAGACACATATCTAAAATTTAAGGAAACAATGAGAAAGTTTACTTACTGATGAGTGGTCTGATAAAGAGGATTTTTCTAAATCTGGAAGGCTTGAAATTATTGTAGTTCTATTGCCTCTTTCAGTAGCCACAAGTTCTATTGATAAACCATCTCCTATGATGTGCCAACTTTTTATAGCCAACTTAAAAAAAGAGAAAGATATGATTACTGCAGCATAGCATAAAATCCTTAAATGTGATTCTATTAGAATAAAAACATTTTATTTTTACCTCAATTGGATTGCTGTTTATAATTGCAAATAAAATAGTACTTGCTTCTGTAGCACTCAGTACGCCAAAATCTATAAAACGTTCCTCTATTTTGGGGGGTAATACAAAGTACTGGAAAGATATAAACGAACTAGATTAAATGTAAAATCACACTGATGTAAGAGAATGTTATCAAAAGAAAGTGACTATATTAAGATATACTAAAGTCTGTATATTTTATGTAAATAAACACACACAAATATAAAAGATAATTAAGAACTTGTACAATAAAAATATTTTGAGTAATCAAAATGAAATACAGTGATCCCTTGTTTTTCACGGTTAATGGGGACCAGAACCTTCCGCGAAAGCTGAAAAACCGTGAAGTAGGATTTGCCCCTAGGAATTTTCTCATTGGTCGATGTCGCACCGGAAACCAATCACGCGCCTTTATGAGAGCCCGTGGGATGGACTCTGAGTCAACTCATCTCTTTGTCTGACATGCAGGGATCCTTCTCTCTCGCGCATCCACATGAAACAACGCTCCTTTCCGCCATGTGGCTGCCGACATGGTTGTATTTTTTCATTTTTATTTTTTGATGAATATTTTGGAAAAACCCGCGAAGCGCTGAAGGCGCAAAACATGAAGCGTGAAGTGGCGAGGGAACACTGTACTCATGGTCTACTAAACAACTTTCTTCTCTGAAGACACATAAAAGAAGGAGAAAGCTAAAGTACTAGGAGGGGATAAGTGGGGGGAGGCTTAGAGGATTAGGCAAAAAATTCTCGGTTTCAGTAAACATCATGCATTCTTGAAAGCATCTACAAATATATAATCATTTAAGAAAAATAAATGAAGGAGCTGTATAATATGAAGCCCCCTCCAGCCTTAAAAATCATTTTTGGAAGATTGCATTTCTTTTTAATTCTTTTTTTAAATTATTTATTATTATTTTTTTAACTGAACGGGGGGCCTCACCGCATTCAGGAAGCACACCCCAGTTCAGCATGTGGGTCTGCCTGGGCCGGAGCCGGGAATTGATTCTCAGTCCTCGGGATTTCAAAGCGAGCACTTAACCCGCTGAGCCATCCCGGCTTTCCCTAAGACCGCATTTCTATGTTCTCATTTTATTTTAATCTTTTATACCAGTTTCACTTCTTATCTAAACTTCCTTCACTGACTAATGACACTTTGGATTTTTTTTCTGGCTTATTTTCTGTGCTAGAAAGACCTTTATTCTCCCCTTCTGTGCCATGTTTAGATTACCATTCCACCTGTGTATCTTGACCACCTTCCTTTCTTCTTTATTATCTGGTTCTTTTCTTTACTCTGATACTTCTGGTTTTAGATGTCTCTTCCCTACAAAGTTCCCTCTTCATACTCTTTGTATTGTTTTTATTCCTATTATTATTTTTGTTCCATTTTGTTGCTTTTTAGCTTCTCCATAATTATAACAGATTAAAAGCAAAATCAAGAGAAAGTAGAATGTGGAGAAAATTTAAGTGGAGACTATAACTAGAGAATTCAACTGTATTTCAAGGAAGATGACTGCTGGGAAGGGTAAAAACCAGTTATCTGTAAAGTTCTTACTAGGAGGGGATTAGATATACTGTAAAGCACAGAAAATGGCAAAATGCAAGGATGCCTAATAATGATGATTCCTATTGATACTTGAAAACACAGAAGATGGGCAGGGGGTAATAAATTTTAAAGGTAGATAACATACTTACATCTAAAAAGCCTGTATATACCCGCACAGGCAAATGAAATTTAGAGGCATTGGTAATAAGTAAAATGTTGTTATCTATGTGTATGGATGATGTGGATGGCATAAAAAACAGGGTAAAAATGTATCCTGATTCATTTGGAAGAATTAAGACTGGTTTGCTGAAGTTGTGAACCTAGGAAATGACGGGAGAGAAAAAAATGTGTCAGCATCATCTGGTTGGTAGAGCAGTAAAGTTAAAAGTATGAGGGGACCCAGACATACTTTAAACATTGTTTTGGCTTCTTCTGGTAGCAACACATCATGAATGAGGATCGCAAAATTGAAAGTGTTAGTAAGGTAAATTGGCCTTTCCACAGGGTCAGCAGGACTGTCTCGGATATGAAATAATGTTGCAGCATGATCAAATCCCAAATAACTATTTGAAAAAAACAAAACAAAAACATAAATAAAATAAATCATTTTTATTTCCACGCGTTAACTGAAAATCTAAGTTCTTTTGTTGTAATAATTTGTTTAGCATTAAGAACTGTTATTAGAAAATTAGAACTATAAATATTTTAGTGATTGACCACATGATTTAAAAAAATTTAGCTTGCAAAATACTGAAATATAACATAAAGAACTATTCGTTACTGAATTATATGTAATAAATTTGAACCAAGAATGTATTAATAGAAAAAGTTTCAAGTTACTTTAAAAAGAATCATATTTATCACTCAATTGCAACCAGCTTTATTAAAATGAGTCCCCACCAAGTTGGATATTAAACTATTTTTGGTTACAGTATAATCAGAAAATGAGCTGGGTCTATTAGTGCCCATTTATAAAAAGTTGTAATTCTAGAATAGTGTATATGAGTCTATAAAGGAATACAAATAATTCTGTTTCAAGTGGCAATATACTTTAATAACAAGCTACAACTTTCACAACAGGAATTACAGAAAGGAAATGGTTCAAATGATTTAGATATTATTTAAAAATCATGCTCATTTTTCTATTATATTATCGAATAATTAAGACTTCATGATAAGCCCAATTTATCCCATTTACCTTTTTCTTCTAAGAAAGTAAAAAATAAAATACAGGAGATTTTTCTCCTTTATAGGTGAAGTTGTTCTTTTCAATAATGCTGTCATGGAGTTTATGTGAGTTTAGCTACTACTTTTGCTAAAACCAATTAGCAGGACAACAGAATTTATTGATTAGTAAAAAGTTACAAAGTTTATTTTAAAGAGAAACTCACCCATCCAACACTTCTGCTTGATATGGTATTTCAAGTTTAGAATAACTCTTTTCCTTTGCTTTAACAGTAATTTTCCCAGAAAACTGAGATGGTTTTTTTGCCTTTGATGCTGAAAGAAAGCACACACATAAAACTGTTGGTACCAGAGTTCATACACAGGAGTACGAGAATGACTATGTAGAACTGACAAAATCGTAAAAAGAAAACTGAGCTTTCAAATTGACAAACAAAACAGTTTTACATTTTACATGAAATAGCACATTTTTCATACAAAAAATGTTTTAATTTTTCTGTAATGAAACAAACAAATATGGGATTAGCAAGTGACATGATTCAGGGGGAAAAACACTGTATTTGAACTACTTCTTTAAGCTTTGGCTTTGCTTATAGAAGGGTTGGTCAACCTTGGCACTACTGCCATTTTAGGCCAGATTAATACTTTGTTGCAGGGTTGGGGTGGCTGCCATGTGCAGCATCCTGAGCCTCTACTTGCTACATATTAGTAGCATCGATAGCTGTGACAATAAAAAAATGTCTGTAGACATTGCCAAATGTACCCTAGGCACAAAAATGCCCCTGAGAATCAATGGTTTTCCGCTGTATTGAGAAAGAAATAACATTTCTTATATGGCCAGAGTTGCTATAAATACCCATCAAATAGAGTTAAGAGCTCTGATTTATTCTATTAGCCAACACTAGCTCACAGTATAAGAGGAGACACTCTTTCCTTCCCACCATATTGTCCTCGCAGATGAAGTAAATTCTGTAGCACTTCTGCATAATTCACTCTAGAATTACAGAAACAGGTTCAGTTGGATCCAATCTGGATACCCACTGGATGTATCTTTCAAAGTAAATATAAAAGCTGTTTATCCTAGTCCCTTTAAAGTATGTCAGGATCACATCTACTTTATCCAACTTTGCGCGTGCACACACACACATACACGCAAAGCAAAACAAAAAAGTGGTATGACATCTAGTATGTGGCTATGTACAGACAGTGATTTCAGATTTTTAAAACTCCCATTAAGCTTCATTTCTTTCTGTTTGCTGTATAGCTTTCCTGGATGGTTTAATTTTTTGCTATTTATTCTGATGTATAGTTGATCACAAGGGCCATAATTTAAGCATTTCATAGTATCTTATTAATTATATTTTAATAAATGAAGTTTTCAAAAACCTCAAGAAAATTCAGTTAAATATCATGAAGAATAGTGACTTGATGAGAAAGATGCTTGCCTGGTAAGTGAACACTGCGGTATTAATATATATGGTGCATTTTGGCAATATAAAAGTTAAATAAAACACACATTTCCTGTTGGTTTTCACAGCCACCTCAGGGTATTTTGTGTGGGGATCTGAGGTGGTGGTGGGGAGGAGTAGGGGGGAGGTGGGAGATGAAGTATTTCCATAATAAAAACCAGTTTTAAGAAATGTGTTGTTACCAACCAATGCCACCCCATTGGATTTAACAATAAAAAAGAAATGTAGCACTTGCTTTAAAAGATGCTTTCCCTTTGTCTTTGCATTTTAATTTAAAAGGAATTATTTTAGAGTCTATGATCTCAGAAGAACCAATATTACTGACATTCATTTATCTTGAGAATGAACATTCAGCAGGTTGTCAGTCCAGGAGCTGGAGGGGACGAGCAGGGAGGCCTGAACAGACATTGTCCCGACATGCACTCTCCTATTTCCTGCACTTATTTGGACGGTGGGTCCTAAATGTTCTTAGGGGTCAGGAGTTACTATAGGTCACTCTCTTTCTCGGTAAGAATAGAGGATGTACCTGCTGATGCCAATACTGGTACCAATGGTCATGACTGTGGTATCTTAGTGACACAGGAGATAATTTATCACAAACTTAGAAATCACTGCAGCATGAAAAACCTTCTATAATACTATTTCTTGGCAGCTGAATTATGACAGTATTCCAATTATTTCATCTTAATTTTTTTTGTTTTTTTTTATATCTTTTTATACTTATAGAGAGTAATTATTTTATCTTCAGTGCATATTTATTTTTTTATTTTACTTTTGACAGCTAGAGAACTGAACTGTGGGAACTCCCCAGTTCAGCATGTGGGTCCGCCCGGGCCGGAGCCGGGATTCGATCCTCGGTCCTCCGGGCCTCAAAGCGAGCGCTCAACCCGCTGAGCCATCCCGGCTTTCCCTCATCTTAATTTTTTCAGGGGTGTGCTCTGAGCTCACACGATGAAGACTGAATCTGGGACCCACCCCTCCTGAGAACCCCCATGCAAACTGTAGGCCCAGGTGCTCTCACACTGTGCAGAGCATCCTAGCATTCTGCCACCTGCAGTAGGTCACTCAGTGATCAAATACTGCTGAGAAGATTAACCTTAAAACATGGACTGGGAGCAGAGGTGGCCCTGTCAGTAAGACAGAGTGTAAAGCTGCGGGGCTCCTCACTTAAATGGGCCCTGATGACAAAAGCACCATTTGGAGTTTCAGTTCTCATTAAATTTAATTACATATACAGTTAAGCAGCTATTAAGTCACTATTTAAAAAATTTTGTGACAGCAAATGCAATAAATATTCTAGTAAAGTGGGCATGAATGAATAAAAATATGTTATTAGAATATGTTAAAGTTTGAGTTAACATCCCAAATGTCAAAATATGTAGTATTAATAAGTTACTGTAATTTGACAATTCTATCATAGAGGATATTATTTTAGCTTAGGCAGGACCATCTGCCTTGCTTATAAAAACCAATATACAAAAACTGTTACAGAGAATACTTTATTTCTGCTCTGAAATTCAAGCATACTCCTGAAATTCAAATACATTATCACCCAGTTACAAAAATAAATGACTTCATAATTAAGGCAATGCATAACTGAAATATATGTGGAAGAGCCCAGATTACAAAAACTTAATTCCAATCCTAATGTATTCGCCAATACTAATTAGGTTTATGAAGTTTTTTTCACGAAACAATCAAATAAGAGTGTGATGGTTTTCAAGAAAAACTGACCTAAGCAATATAAAATAATCTGACTGTAAAATGGTCTGGATTTCTATAATAAGATGTTGACATAGTTGCATTTAAGTTTACTAAAATAAGATCACTCTATTAGAAAGAAAAAGGTGAATACTTACCATCAAAACTAATACTTGCAACCTTGGTATATTTACTTTCTGAAGCTTTTAAGGTAATTGGTTTAAAGTGTACCATTATAGCGTCATTTTGTGGTGTAGGTCTAACACTCTGCCAAGAGAAAAAAAAATATAACATTGTTTTAGTCTAACGGTTCCGTTACATTATACTGGAAAGTGTACTGAAAAAGGCAGGCAGAATCAAAATTTGAAAAATTTAACTTTATGTGTTCCTTTTAAATGGAATAGGCCAAACTAATAAAACTTCCAATTAATTTCATTAGAATATTGTCATGAAATAAATTGATGACCAGAAGACAAATGTATAATAGATAAATGAGCATAAAAGTCTAAAGACAAACTAGTACGCTGGGTGGAGTACCTAAAACAGAAAAAAGGTATTTATTTTCCAAATGAATGACTAATTCACATGTAAGAAATGAAGAAGAAATGAAGATATATGACTGGGTCCCTCTTAAAGAAATCCATAATACCAAGTTTAACATCTTGGCTATGTGAAGATGAAGAGTGAATATGAACCTGGGAGCTGGTGGGTGCCCCTTTGCCATGACAGTGAGGCAGATCCCATTTCCAATGATGTTTTCTTTATTCTCTAGAGCACGCTGTGCAAGTGAGTGCTGCTGTTCAGACATGTAGGGCCGTGCTTCGAGCTGTGGGACTGAGCAGTGAGCAACTGCAGGGATGTGTAATTTGGAAGAGGTCAGAACTTTTAAAACTTAATACAAAAGATATTTCTATTTAAAAAAAAAACAACTTCACCTAAAGTAACCAAAAAGAAAAAAATCCCACAAAAAAACAAGAAAAAAAACAGTAAATGCTTGCATTCTGCCAGCAAGCTTAAAAAATAAATACAGGGGATGCCAGGATGGCTCAGCCAGTTGAGTGCTCATCCTGTAGCCCCGGGGTCAGAGGATCGAATCCCAGCCCTGGCCTGTGCAGACCCATATGGTGAACTGAAGTGTGCCCCCAGTTCAGTTCTCAGTGAGGCGAGCTTCCCATGTGGGAGGCCCCCAGTTTGTTGGGGAGTGCCTCCCACAAGGGAGGCCCCTGGCCCAGTTCCTGCCCTGTGCAGCCCTGCGCCCACCTGTGAATGAAACTATATTGAAAACTAAAGACATGCAACTATGGAGACTGCTCTGGGCCCTCCTCCTTCTTTCTGTCTGTTTCTCTCTCTGTCAAGAACAATAAAAATAAATCTTTAAAAAATAAATACATTTTTAGTGCAATAATTTTTAATTGATGATCCTCACTGACACAAAGCATTTTTCACTGGAAGGGACTTTACAGATCCAAGCCTCCTTCCCTGTTTACAGATGAAGAAAACCATGCAGGATTGAGTGACATTTCAGTAGGTGGGCATCCGAAGGCAGAACTGGAAGCCAGGTGTCCTGACTTGGTACAGTGCCCTCCTTCACCTGGCATCCTCCTGCCCAAATATGTATCCATGAAGTTAGGGTACTCTAAGACAAATCTTGATCAGAACTCTTCCTTTAGAATTTGATTTTGATCTTACTTTGGTCTCAAAATCCATCTGGGGTTTTTGTGGAATTTTCAGGGGTTTATACACTTGTTGCCAGAGCCTAAAGTTTCCTGTTTTCCCCTGTGACACTCTCAGGCACACATGCTAACAGGGGTACAGTCAGGTCCCTGCAGGTCACAACAGCCCTGGCTCTCTGCCTACCCTCTCAGCTCATTTATGAAGGTGAAATAGGCCTATGCTGGGCAGATCCTTGAAGGCACAGGAGGCCTGAGAACAGTGTGAATAAAAACTGTTCCTTTTGCACTGTCTGGATAGCAGGTAAGTATGTTGGTTATGTACAGTGACCACAGACACTGCCTTCTACTACCTAAGGCAGAGCTTCTCCCTCCCCTCGCTGACAGTCAGTCCTCTGCTGTTGGCAGGTCTTGGCTGGACCTGGAACCGTGGCTCCAGGGGGGGCCTGCAGGTTTCTATGCCCAAGTCTTCACAGCCTTGGAGCCTGGCCTCATGCTCCCTCCGGCACTTCGTTCTTCCTCTCTCACTCAGAAGTCCTCATGTGCTTTTGAATCTCTAACAGAGGATGGAAGCTGATTTGCTCATGTCAATGTATTTATCATCAAGAAGCTTGCTGTTTGTTATTAGCAACCACTTCAAGCACAAATCTTCATTCCTTGAAGAATGTGTGTGTATGTGTGTGCATGCGCACACACGCCTGTGTGAACTGGAAGATAAAACAACAAACTGGATAACCTTTCATTTGGTTCCATTTTATGATACTATGTTAATACTTTTTCTGTAGGAAAAGGCAGCAGTAGGGTAGCATGTGTGACAATCCAGTGATTAACATTTAACTACAAGCGTGAACTTGCATAAACTGCCCAGCTACTCTGGGTCTGCGTTTTTTCCACCTGTAAAATTCTAGGGGATTGGATTAGGTATTTTCTGAGTCCATCTATCTAAAAATTCTGTGATTTGATTTGCTGTTTTGTTTTTTTTCAAATTAGTGACTATAATCCTGAAGTCAAGATTGTTAGAGAAGTATCTTTTTTTTTTTTAAAGATTTATTTTACTGTTTTTTACAGAGACAGAGAGAAGTGGGAGGGCCCAGAGCAATCTCTATAGTAGTTCAACATCAGTTTTTGACACGGTTTCGTTCCACAGTGGGCAGGGGCTGGGGGCCTCTCACATGAGAGGCACAACCCCTTGAGCCAGGGGCCAAATGAGGCAGGGGGGTGGGAACCAAGAATCAAACTGGGGACCTCCCACATGGGAAGCACACCTCAGTTCCGCATATGGGTACACATGGGCCAGGGCTGGGATTCGATCCTCAGTCCCTAGGGTTGCAAAGCGAGAGCCTTTTAAGCAAATGAGCCATCCCAGCATCCTTATTAGAGAGGTGGTCTTATAAAGCTCCATATCCACAGATATGGCTCCTAACTCTCCCACTTGCTCTACTGGCTATGACAAAGTAGCAACAGGAGCCTGACCGTTTCAAATATGCTCAAAGACTGTACGCGGCATTAACAATCACAATACTTTTTGAGAGTTATCCTGCTGGCACCATGCCAGAGATAGCTAGGCAATGGTATTTATTAAAATATAGTCACTATATATAGTAAGAGCTTAGGCTAGTTGAGGAAAAAAGTGTTTTTTCTCACATGAAACACCACTTTTTAAGACTTTCCTTACCAGAGAAAAATTTTATATTCAATATCATTACCTTAAAATAAGTTGCACTACATAATGCAATGCATGGACGATGTGATGTGGATTTGTACATCTGGAAACTATCTAATTGTTGCCATTCAATGTCACCCCAATAAATTTAACAATTAAAACAAAAAATACAAACCAATCAACCAATAAACAGAAAAACAAATAAAATATGTTGCACTAATAGTAAACAAATATTCAATTGACTTTAGACAAATGATGTGAAATGTTCATTTATTACCATTAAAAAAAATCAAAAACCCTACATCAGTTAAACCCACTGTCTAAGGAAACAAAATCAAAGCAAAACTAACAAAACAATACTTAAATAGTTGGTTCGTTCTGGTGGCTTCAAACGAAGAATAATACATAATCATTAACTTGTAATGCGTGTATTTATATACTAACATCTGTTTCAGTATCAGTCATTAACTGTTGCTTACTTAAAGATAATCAAGTGGAAGAAATATGGCAAGATTCCCATGAAAGGCAGCATTGCTCATGTTCTAAATATAGTTCCTGCCTTTTTCTCATGACATGAATACCCAACTAGTTCAGTAACTCTTAAGTGAGACCCAAGGGCCCAGCACTTTCTGAAACTATTTACAAAAACATTTGAGCAAACAAGTAAAATAACTTTTCAGTATATAACTGTATACAATAGTTGCACAAATTTGCTAAAGCTCACATCAAGTTGATATTGGCATAATGAGTAAGCACATTTAGAATTCTTATTCATCAATTAATTAGCAAGGAAGCTTCAAGCAAATGTTCCTCTTAGGATGTGTCAAGCAGACTTACTCCATATTTTATGCAGTATTAATATTTTATAAAATTCTCAAAGTTGCATTTTGGATGATCAATGTTAGAAGGCTTGGACCCATGCATCCTACCCACTAACAGGTGAAGAACTTTTATTTGGAGTTGCTTGCTTTAGCTGTCCTGTCTAGAAAAGATGAAGAGACTGAATTCCTGAAGGGGAATTTAAAAACCTCCAGCTTCCAGCACTGCCTAACTCATTCTAAAAACTATGTATCTGAAATGGAGGAAGGCAAAGGCCCTTCTAAAATCTATCAGTCTCTAAGTCTAGCTTATTATGCAGAAAAAGACAGAAACAGCCTTAGGAAGCTCTCTTACAACTCAAATTTCCAGGGCTGATGGGCTTGTCCCCTGGCTGGTAAGGCGAGAAGCACTGCTCAAGTAGACACTGCATCAGATTTCTAAGTTTCTGCAGATCATCTTCCACAAAGTAGCTGTGAGTACAATGACCTTTTACAACACATAAATATTTCAAATTTTGTAATCTCCCATTGTCCTTATAATAAAATTTAAACTCGTCCCAGAGCCCCAGGCAGCCCTGTGTGACTCTCCTACTTTCACCTTTTACATTCAACCTCTTGTGTCTCTCATGACATCCAAAGCTATTCTGGCCTCATGCTTGTTGCTTTCTGTGCTGGGAACACTTCGTCTGCCAGCTTTTCTTATCGGTGCATACTCCCTAGTCTTTAGTTATGACCTCAAATGTCAGCTGCTCAGAGACAACCCTATCTAAACCATCTTCCTCTTCTACTTATAGGCTGTTGTTTCTGTTTTTCATAAACTGGGCATGATTTACAACGATGTTGTAGAACGTTGGCTGTCTGATTCAGTGCTGTGTTCTCAGTATTTAGCACAGGAGGTGGCATATAATTAATGCTCATTAAATATTTATTAAAGGAAGGGATGAATGAATGAGGAAATAAGACAACACTACCAAAACATTGGCTGGGTGCAGGCTTTATCTAAAGCTGTGGTGTCCAACCTTTTTTTGGCTTCCCTGGGCCACAGTGGAAAAACTGTCTTGGGCCACACATAAAATACACAAACAGTAACAATAGCCGACGAGCTAAACAACAACAAGAACAAAACGGTCCCCCCAAAAACCTCATAATGTTTTAAGAATTTGTGTTGGTCCTCATTCAAAGGCATTCTGGGCCACAGGTTGGACATTTCTGAAAAGCATGCATAGGTAGCTACAGATGTAGATATATAGACATATACTTACATCAGTAAGTTTTTAATAGAAACATTGAATTTGAAATTAACACATTGCATATGGATCACGAGATTCTTCATTTTTTCTGAGCCATGCGTTAAGGACGGGTAATGAGAATTCTCGTTTTTACACTTGACCATTTATTTTTTGCAAGATTTATTTAATTAATGAGGTTTGGTTGATATATAATGAGCAAATATTATCAATGGATAAATTTACGTGAGTAAGTACCAAAAATTTCATTGAAATATTATAAATAATATGGAAGCAATAGCATTTTAAAGAGAAGAGTTCATTTCAACGTGGTCTCATTTAAATACCTGCTGGAACCGAGGGGTATGAGGGTTTTAAACCCCGCCGTACGCAACATGTTAAAATGATATACTCATAAAGATTTGATTGTCATTATATACCCAATATACTGTCATGTGCCATTCGAGTTTTTATAGTTGAATAAGTCACTTAAAAAAAAAAAAGCTGTCTCATTTTTCCTATTTGGAAAACTAGAACTTGTGTACCTTATAGGAATGTTATTAAATAAGGTAATCAATGTACAGAATATTGTATGGTGCCTGACCCATAGGGAGAGCAAATAAAAGAGAAAAGGGGAAACACTGGCCTATTAAATTCCCTGTCAAAAATAGACTGAATATTACTTTTTTTTTTTTTTTCATTCAGTCTTAGAATTAGTTGCTAACTTCATGTCTACTGAAAAAGACATTTGTTTTGGTCCATTCTGTATATATAAAAAGCTAGAACAGATTGCTGAGCTACAAAAAGGCACTTACTTGCCCATCAAATCTCTAAAACCTCACATTTGGAGGAGTGCCTGCAGGCCTAAAGTCTGCTCACTAAGCACAAAAATCTCCACTCTGACCCTGCGCTCACTGACCTCCCACAGATGGAAGAAACCAGTAACAGACAGTATGAAGAACATGGGAAAAATAAAAATGGTATGACATCTCAAACTGAGGCAAGGGCAGGGTGGTCCACCCATAGCCAGCATCTGTCCTCCAGGCAGATGCTGCCGTACACAGCTGAAAAGGGATCTCAGGACAGCCTCTGTGGAGGTCAGTGACCTGAGCAGAAGGGAAGAAAAGGGCTGCGAAGAGAGTGTGTACGCGGTAAATGTGCTCCATGTAGCCAATAGGCTAAAGAAATCTGGTTCAAAGAGGTAAGTAGGTTATGGCCAAAACAACCAGGACAAATCTAGCAGAAGAAATTACATTCCATTATAGAGGAAATTCTGATATATTAAATCAGAAAAATTTGAACAAAATCACAATTTTGGGTAAAAAGTTAGATTTTAAAAAGTTAAGAGTTTAAAAAGCAGTGATTCTTAGGTCTCACTTTGCATTTCATTAACTGGTAAAATCTAGAATGTGTGTGTGTGTGTGTGTGTGTGTGTGTTTATGCTTGTGGAGAGAAGTCTAACAGACATTTTCTAAGTTTTATTTTGCAAATGTGAGGATGTTGGTGGCAGAGGAAGAATTTCCTACTATCTACTAACTTTATTCATAAATCAAGAATATTTTAATATCAAGGAAAAATAATAGAACTAATAAAACTTAAAGCTAGTTTCATTGAACCAGCGAAATTGACAAACCTGTATCTAGACTGACCAAAATGTTACTTTAAATATCGTATTTTCCGGCATATAAGATGACCCCCTAATTTTACAGTTAAAACATAGGTTTAGGCCTATATTCGCTGCATAAGACTACCCCCCACTTCCGAGGCTGTAGTCTTATACAGCGAATATAGGCCTAAACCTATGTTTTAACTGTAAAATTAGGGGGTCGTGTTATACGCCTGGTCGTCTTATACGTCGGAAAATACAGTATAAACTTTTATTTATTTTTTATTTTATTTTATTGCTTTTGACAGAGAGTGAGAGAGATAGATATAGAGGCAGAGAGAGAACTGAACTGGGGGAACTCCCCAGTTCAGCATATGGGTCCGCACGGGCCGGAGCCGGGATTCGATCCTTAGTCCCCGGCGCTGCAAAGTGAGCGCTTAACCCACTGAGCCATCCCGGCTTCCCATAAATATAAAGATTCAAATTATTAAAATTAAGAATGAAAGATGGGACATTTTTACTTATCTCACAGAGAAAAAAAAAAGTTTAAGAAAATACTATGAACAATGATATACCAACAACTTAGATAACCTAGATGAAATGAGAAAAATTCCTAGAAAAACTTAAACACTAAAAATGATTCAAGAAGAAACAGAAAACCTAAATAGACCTAAAGCAAGTTAAGGGATTGAATTAGTACTTTTAAAACTTCCCACAGGGGAAGCCGGGATGGCTCAGTGGGTTAAGCGCTCACTTTGCAGCGCCAGGGACCGAGGATCGAATCCCAGACCCGGCCCTTGTGGACCCATATGCTGAACTGGGGAGCTCCCCCAGTTTAGTTCTCTCTGTCTCTGTATTGCTCTCTGTCAAAAACAATTAAAAAAATAAATAAAAACAAACAAACAAACAAAAACTTCCCACAAGAAAAGCTTGGATGCAGATGGTCTCATTGGTGAATTCTACTATACATTAAAGTAATAGCAATGCTTGACAAGCTCTTTCCAAAATTAGAAGATGAGTCAACATTTTCCAATTCATTCCATAAAAACAACTACCTACTACTTTTATTCATAAAATAATGAATAGTTTAACAAGTACATTATTGCAGAACAGTCCATCTCCAGAAAGGGTGTTTATAATTTTATATTAACATGCACACACTCCTATTTTTATAAACATATATATACTAGTTTACTCATTTTTCTATACTCATAAAAATTTCAATAGGTTAAAGAGACAAAACCAATCACTAACCCCTCAATATAGTAGTAACAATCAGCACAATGTGTATTTTTTGAAAAATGTAATTAAGTGTTGCTATAAATAGGCATTACAAAGAAACTGCGCAACAGAAATATTCACTGTAGTCATTCCTTATGTGAAAGGTCACTACTGGAAGACATGCCAATAGTTTCATTCCATAGGAATTTCGATGAGAATCATTCAAAAGACTAAATAAACAAAAAAGAAAATCAAAGTCAACAAATAAAAATGAGTTAATTTCTGAAAGCAAGCATAGAAAAGTATATACACTAAGGTGTTTAAGAAAGATAAGAACAAGAGACAATGCTACTGTTCACTGCTTTGGTATTTTTGCTTCAGTGGTACTAGGCTGGCTTGGTCAAAGAAGTTGTTTCTCGTTGGCTGTGGAAGGGTCTTGGGTACCTAAGACCCACTAGCAGCACAGCAGCAGACAAGACAACAGCAGCACACCTGACAGTGGAGGGGCAGAGCTCCAGATGGGGTTCTTCCCATACATATGAGGAAAGAGCTCTACCAGACCCCACTTCCCTATCCCACCCTTACTTCTTCCACCTCGCAGGAAGAAATAGTGGGTCAGCTAGCAGGACAATGCCTGGACTCTGATCCCATCAGTGAGCAGGTCACTGTGCATTACAATGCGGTGATTTGGGATGACCGCCTCTTGCTTCTTCATTTGAGGTTTATACATTCTCGTCTTTGGTCAATACTCCACTACTTGGCTGTAAACTTTGGGTTTGGCTGTGGATGAACAAAGGCTCCTTACTTAAGTCTGAAGCCCATCGGGTCTATCTCCTTTTATCAGAGTTCTCTGAATTTAGGTTTCTGATCAGGAGAGGTTAGAAAAAATGTACTACTTTCCTTTTCCATGATTCCTTATGAATACACTTTAGAGACCTTACTAGGAGGTGAGGTTGTGGTTAAGCAAAATTTGGATATCTCTCTCTCTCTCTCTTTTTTTTTTTGCCTGAAATCATTTTATGGCACCCCAATTCTACTCTAAGGCATAAAAGCCATCTATCTGTTCTGTGTATATGTGTGAGGGGGAAAACAGAACCCTAGTTCATAGTATGCAATCTAGGGTAATTACAGTAGCAGCCAGTTGGAAGCGGTAGCTATGAATAATGTTAACAGCACTCTACCATTACCCACCATATTTCTTGGCTTCATGATTTCTCATCCTAATACCTCTGAATGTTTTATTTCTCTCCTTTTACTACGCATACATGAAGTCTAACAATCAAACCTGATGGAATCCTTATAACCTATTTTTCTTTGCACCTGGCACACAGATCTTAGGATATTCTAGATTCCATTCACAGGCCTCTTAAGATGATTCTACCTAAACAGGAACCTCATGAACTTTGGTTCAAATTTAGCTTGGAGAAGATCCTCTTTGTTCCCTTCTCATCCTTAAAACCTGGTGGTTAGAGAATCAAAATGTCACCAGATTACCACAAAACAAATTCCTTCAGAGCAAGAGTTTAATTGTTTTTAACTTTGTCATATGTTTAAAAACAAAGAATATATAAATTAGAAAAAAAAAAAAGTAAAAACTTACTGTTATTGGTACATCTTTTGTTCCTGAATTTAATAAATGAAGATTTAAAACTTTTGGTAGATCTGTTAAAAAATTAAGGAAAAGAAATATTTCTTAAAGAGGTGTTTTATAGCAAGTAAGAATCTAGAACTTATTAGATATCAGATTGAATCTGCTCTAGAATGTGCACTAAAATGACAATTACATCAATAAAAAGACACATTAGGTAGGAATCACCTTACTCATAAGGACGTTGCATATTATAAGAACTGCCCCCTCCTAAACAACCAGACCAAAATGAAGCAAAAATTTTTAGAAACTGACATTTATTACTAACCTTTAGTTCTTCATCAAAGCACAATGAAGCAATTAATGTGCAATGTAAAATCATCATATTAAAAACAAATCTAATTTTCAAAAATGGGTCTTTTATTCTTAACAACCAAATTTTATTACATATGGCCAACAGATATCCCAAACTATGAGTAAAGTTTACCCTTGAGCAATGCGGGGAATACCCCCATGTAGATGAAAATATGTAACTTTTGACTCTCTGAAAACTTAACAACACTTTATCGGTATCCAAGGGGATTGGATCTAGGACCCCAGTGGATACCAAAATCTGTGGAGGCTCAAGTCCCTTATATAAAATATTCTAGAACAATGTACAATCAAGTCCTCTGCATCCATGGATTCCCAACTGTGGATAGAAAATACTGTTTTTGACCCATGGTTGGTTGAATCGTGGATGTGAAACCTGGGATATGAAGGGCTAACTGTATAGTTACTGAAAAAAATCTATGTATAAGTGGGCCCACACAGTTCAAACCCAGGTTGTTCAATAATCAACTATATTCTTACTTTTTTCTTAATAAACCTTTACTTGATTGTTTTTTATTTTAGAATTGCTTTCTTTATCTGGGACAAATTTTTAACATTACTTCATTATAATGCAATTGAATAATCCCTATTTAAATAAAAATCTACAAGTAGGTGAGGAACTGGGTTAAAAAACTGGGAAACTACCTTCTGCTCCAATCTTGTATTTAAAAGTCTTTACTTGAGTTACTTCCATATCCTTGTTTTCCCATCTGGTAAGGAATGGTGTCCCTCAGAGGAATAGGGTATAACCTACAAGGGCTCTCAGTTCCCAAAAGTAGATTTCTATAAGGTCACATAACCTACTATAAAGAACTTTCAAAATGGAGCCATTTCACAATGAACAGGGATTTTTTTTTTTTAAGACCCATAAAGATACTGTCTCTTTTCTTACCTTGTGTTCGCAGTGTACCAAAATCTAGCATTTCTGTTGATGAATAAATCCCAGGAGCTTGGAAGAAAGAAAACAATTATATTTCCCTTTGCCAGAACAAGATGTATTGAAAACAAAACAAAACAAAACAAAACAAACTTGTAGTGCCTTCAGTTTTCCACTAACCTGTTGTAACTTCAACCTCCACGGGAAGAATGATGAATTCTGTGCTGTCTGAAGCGTTAGTCTTTATTCTGATGAAGGCTGTGTGGTTATCTGCTTCTCTGGATGAAAAGCTGGCTCTCATCACTCCCTTTGTTTCATAAGGAGGAATTTCCTGATAAATTAACAGACCACAATGTAGAACAGCTTTTTATGATGTTGCAAAACCACCACAATTTACTGAGTAAGTTGACACTAAAAAAAGATGCAATGCAATGCCAATTAAACAACTATATTTCACTGATTCCAATTTCAATTTGGGAGGATGTTAAAATATGGAAAAAGTGTACATTGTCAGTTGCAAAATCATCATTAAGAGGTAGAATCAATCTACAAAATCAGTGGCTCTTTAATGTACTCGTGGTGCTTAGGTATATAATTCATTCCTGAAATTTTCTAACCAACAGAAATGTCAGCATCAGAGGGAAATGCTTTGCCAGAAGTCTACAGGAGTCTCTTTAAATCATAACTAAGAGAGCTTAGACTCTGGTTTCCTTTCATTTAAAACCTAACAAAACAAAACTTCCCTAGCAAATCACAGTTATCAGCTGTGGTCAGGAAGGCTCTAGGTGTAAAAGCATCAGTTCTCAGGGATTGTAGCAAGAGAACACTCACACATACACTAGAAGGAAGACTCATTGGAAAACAAATTTTTTTAAGGTGCTAATTCTTTTCCTGGTTTTAGAACTATCTGGCTTCCTTGGGACAACCAGAATTTCTCAGTACACACCTTTAACATATTTTTGGAAATCCCGGTGTTTTAGATTTAATTGATCTTC
Source organism: Craseonycteris thonglongyai (assembly GCA_004027555.1). Taxonomy (NCBI): domain Eukaryota; kingdom Metazoa; phylum Chordata; class Mammalia; order Chiroptera; family Craseonycteridae; genus Craseonycteris; species Craseonycteris thonglongyai. Next base: position 5,081 of record PVKE010013302.1, on the reverse strand, counting down.
ACTAACCCCTACTCTCAACTTATTAATCCCAAAGTAAGAATGAGGTGTTTGGAACCCTCCTGGGGCCACTAGAGAGGGACTAGCCACTCATCTAGCTCACCCATCTCTAGGGAGGTGACTTGGTCCCTGGGTTTTCTCACACACTGAAATAGACTGGGGGAGAAGTCAAGGCCAACTAACTTTTTTTCTTGCTCTAGCTTTGTAGAAATAAGAATCACTCTAGCTATTCTTGTAGCCACTGGGAATATTAAAACATTACACTTCTCTGCTACCATTCATCATAATTCTTAACTAATTAGAAACTTGAATGCTCTTATGTTTATTAGATACCAATTATATTTCATGATAAATTTTTAGTTCTTCTATCTAGAAATATCATACAAATTTAATAGCTTATAGTTATTCTCTGAAGTAGTGTTTTATACACCAGTTTTCCCAAAAGCTTTTTAAATAATAACATAATTTCAAGGTAAAACATTTTTGTGAAAGGATATAAATGGGCCATCATTAAATTATTTGTATCTGCTAATGTGTTTCTATAACATAGCAGTTAGTCTCACAGACAATTTGTTTCTAAATGTGTAAGCCAACATCCTAAAAATGCCCTCCACATCCTTTCCCTGGGTGAGACTGGTCAGAAGACAGACTAAAGAGGCTATGTTTGTTTAACAGAGCAATTCATAAAGAACACACACACACACACACACACACACACACACAACCTCTCCTATGGAAGAAACCATTACAAATATGGTAGTTGCTACATATTCAATAATTTAGTTAATATTTACTAGCATTCTCCAAGAAAAAGTGGTTCTCTATGCAGTGACACAAACTATTATTAAATATTCAATAATAAAGGAGGATGTAGATCATTTATGAATTTAAAAATTTCTACGTCATGACAAGGGCTTCACTATGTTCCTTCTGCAAACAGCATCTCCTCTACTAACAAGTCTGTACATTTAATTCTCTACCTTCAAAAATAAAATGGCTCTTTACTTTGATGTTTCCTTTGCTGTGCAGAAGCTTTTTAGTTTCATATAGTACCATCCATTTATCTTTGCTTTTACTTCCCTTGCCTTTTGAGGTCAAGTTCATAAAAGTTCTCTAAAACCAAGGTTTATAAATTTAATATCACTGTTCTTCAATGAAGTTTATTGTTTCAGGTCTTGGGTAAAGATCGTTGATCCACTTTGAGTTAATTTTGGTATATGATGACAGTTCACAGTCCAGATTCATTCTTTTGCATGTGGTCTTCCAACTTTCCCAGCACCATTTACTGAAGAGGCTTTCTTTTCCCCACTGCATATTTTTTGCTCCTTTGTCAAGAATTATCTGTCTGTATATTTGAGTCTATTTCTGGGTTTTCAATTCTGCTCCATTGGTCTGTGTCTATTTTTCTGCAAATACTAAGCTGTTTTGATTATTTTTAAAAAAGATTTACTTTATTGTTTTTGACAGAGACAGAGAGAAGGGGGAGGGCCCAGAGCAGTCTTCATAGTTGTACATCATCAGTTTTTGACAAGGTTTCATTCTGCACAGGTGGGTGGGGGTCATGCAGGGTAGGAACAGGGCTGTGGGCCTCTTGCATGGGAGGCATGCACCCTTGAGCCAGGGGCCCAACTGGGGGGCAAGAACCCAACTAGGGGCCTCCCGTGTGGGCAGCACACCCCAGTTCAGCATATGGGTCCGCATGGGCCAGGGTTGGGGCTGTAATTAGATCCTTGGTCCCTGGAGCTGCAAAGCAAGCGCTTAACCAGCTGAACCATCCCAGCTTCCCTGTTTTGATTATTGACACTTTGTAGTATAGATTAAAGTTGGGAAGAGTGATGCCTCCAGCCTTATTCTGTTTTTGTGGGATAGTTTTGGTGATTCAGGGTGTTTTGTGGTTCCATATAAATCTGATGATTTTTTCATCTATTTCTCGAAGAATGTCTATGGGATTTTGATGAAAGTTGCATTAAATCTGTATATTGCTTTGGGTAATATGGCCATTTTAACTATATTGATTCTTCCAATTCATGAACATAAAATATATTTCCATTTCTTTGTTTTCTTTAATTTCTTTTAATAGTGCCTTATTGTTTTATGTGTATAAGTCCTTTGTTAAGTTTATTCATAGATACTTTATTCTTTTTGTTGTGATCGCAAAAGGTATTGTTTTTCTCATTTCTTTTTCTGAACTTTTGTTGTTCACATATAAAAATGTGATGGATTTTTGTACTGTGGTACATACACAATGGAATATTACTCAGTGATAAGGAAAGATGAAATACTAACATTTGTGATGACATGGATGGACCTTGGGGCCATCATATTAAGCAAGATAAGTCAGAATGAAAAAAATCAAGAACCATATGATTTCACTTATATGTAGAATATAAAACTGAGTAACAAAGAAACAAAAACTCATGGACATAGTCAATAGTTTAGTGGTTACCTGAGAATAAGTGGGCGGGAGGTGGGTGGGGGCTTCAAATATATGGTGATGGAAAGAGAACTGACTCTGGGTGGTGAGCACATAATGCAATGCATAGACGATGTAATGTAGAATTGTACATGTGGAACTTACATAATTTTTACCCATCAATGTCACTCCAATAAATTTAACAATAAAAAAAATGGAATGGATCTTTCCCACAGGTTAACAGGTTTTTTGTTTTTTTTTTAAATCTTAGTGTAAAGCATATTATAAACGTTTAGATTCAGAGACAACTTTTACCAATATAATTCTGAGAAAGAATATTTGAAAATCTCTTCCTTTCCACACAGTAGGTTAAAGCTCCCACCAATTTAATTTTGTTCACTGATCTTTCTAAAAATTACTACCTAAACTTTTCTCTTTACTCTCTCATCCAATTTTAAAATATATTTGATATTAAGTTAATATTAAGACAATAATTAAAATGTCAGCCATATTTTTTTAGGTGATAAAGAGTGAAGTATTTTCTGGTTTATTTAAGAAAATAATTGGTTTCATGTGACCACACGTGAGAAAAATGTGTTAGCACTTACCCACAGTTTTCTGGTACCTCCTTGTTGACCTGTTGGAAGTTCTAGGTGAAGATCACCTCCACTAGAGTACATTTCTACAACCTGTGACAAAAGAGCATGTGATGGTTAAACCAAAATCATATTCTCAACGCACGTGATTGCTGTTATACAAAAATAGATTTGACACCCTAACTGTTTATCAGGAAAAATTTAAAAGTGTTTATAGATATAAATCTAGGATAGGTATCATCCCACTTATAAGAGTCAGTACCCCATATGTGTAAGCAATGGTGGTATTTTTAATAAAAACAAGGTAACTTTGAAATATTAAACACAGAAACAGTATAGTCTCAGAGACCTGATTTTAGAAAATTCATTCATAGGACACATACACAACATTATAAAAATTCACATTTTAGAAATACAAATTTTGTATTTATCTTTTTAACTTTTAAAAAAGATTTTTATTTTATTGTTTGAGAGAAGGTGAGAGAGAACGAAAGAGAGAGGGAGAGAAGAGGAAAAGACCCAGAGCAGTCTCCATAGTTGTACATCATGAGTGGTGACATGGCTTCATTTCACACAGGTGGATGTGGGGTCGTGCGGGGTGGGAACCAAACTGGGAGTAAGAATCCCTGCCGACATCCCAGTAGTTACCAGAAGTTCAGCACATGGATCTGCATGGGCCAGGGCTGGGACTCAATCCCCAGACCTCGCAGTTGCAAGCGCTCAACCTGCTGAGCTATCTTAGCATCCCCCCAAATCTGTATTTCTTATATAACACAAATATTTCTTTACTCATACATTTATAACAAGTTCTAGCAGCAGTTCTACTATAATTGTGAAATAAAGATGAGCATGTTATTCCAAGATATACCGGTATGCAACAATTTTAACACAGTTTGAAAACATTTCATTTCTACTGGTAGCAAAATCATAGTAACTGTCAATATCTCTGTGACCTATACCTACACTCATTTTCTGAAACACTTTTAATGAGGTATAAATGATGTACAATAAACTATACATATTTAAAGCGTACAACTTGATGAACTCTGACATATGTATATAGGCACAAAGTTACCATTGTAATTAAGATATGAAATATACTTATTACCTTCTCCAGTTTCCCTGTGTCTTTTGCAATTCACTTGTCCCTCTTTGCCCCCTCCTATTCCCAGGTAACCACTGAGTAGCTCTAGGTCGCTCTAGATTTGTTTGTATTTTCTAGAGTTTTTAATAAATGAAATTGAATAGTCTATACTTTTGTGTCTGGCTGCTTTTATTTAGTGTAATAATTCTGATATTTATCATATTGTTGTATGTATTAATAGTTCATCTTGATTTAATGGATATGCCAATTTTTAATCTATTCACCTAATGATAGATGCATGGGTCATTTCCAGTTTTTGATCATTACAGATAAAGCTGCTATGAACACTGCATAAGTCTTTGTGTAGACATTTGCTTTCCTTTTTCTTAGGTACAGACCTAGGAACAGAATGGGTCATATAGCTGGAGACTTTCCTTTAAAGGTAGGTGACTTTATCTCTTTATAAGAAATAATATAGTTAATTAAATTTGGGGTGAAGTAATAAGAGAATGGGCAGAAAACCTCCAGGCATACATAAATAAGGACAAAGCAGGAAAAACAGTAATACTTTAGTCTAAGCTTAAAGGTTTTTGGTGTGTGTGGTACTAAAAAAAGCTTTGAGCAAAGACAAATGAGCTAAGATATTCTCTCAGTATTGTTACTGGACTTCTAATTTCTTACAATGTTCCCCCAGGTACCAATGGTATTAATAGTAATAGCACCTTAACTCATGGGGTGACCATGAAACTTTTTTTGAAAATTCAGAAAACATGACACATTATTTCATATAACCTTCCAAGGTAGTAAGGAAAAAAAACATAACAATGTTTGGAAACAGAAGACTGACAGGTAGACATAGGGACAGAAAAAGGCTATTATTTAAAATGAAAGGAAAGATTACATTATAACTAAGTATGTGACATGTTTTTGATTTTTTTTTCTTAAGATTTATTTTTATTGTTTTCGAGAGAGAGAGAGAGAGAGGGAGAGA
>PVKE010013301.1:0-36795 GCA_004027555.1 Craseonycteris thonglongyai | reverse complement strand
CAGTGCATAGTTATTTCTATTTTACTTTTTGACAGATAGAGAGAGAGACAGAGACAGAGACAGTTAGAGAACCGAACTGTGGGAACTCCCCAGTTCAGCACGTGGGTCCTGCCTGGGCCGGAGCCGGGATTCGATCCTCGGTCCTCATGGCCTCAAAGCGAGCGCTCAACCCGCTGAGCCGTCCCGGCTTTCCCCGGGAAACATTTTCAATGTGTAAGAGGTGAAACAAAAAATGACATTAGCACTAAAAGGCATTAAAACTGTTGAGTTCAAAAACTGTTTTAAGCAGTGGAAAAAGCATTTTGATAGTTGTACTGCATTAAATGAAGAGTACTTTGAAGGTGACTGAAGTTTAAACATACACAATTTTTTTATAAACAAATTCTGGGTATTTTCATCTTTAGAGAAATGTCTTTGGGTCCTCTATTATTTAAGGGGACTAGTTGTTTTTTTTGGGGGGGGGTGAGTTGTGTTGAGAGGAAGAACTTTAAGATTACAGAAGAAAGGGCCTCCAGGAATGACTGACCACACTGGTTAATTTGTCATCCCCTATAAATCTCTGACTGGCCTCCTGGAAACTCTTGCAAACACAAGAGTAAACAGGATTTATCTGGAAACTCCTGCAGTCCCTCTGAGACTCCCCCTCCCCACGAGTCATGAAGGACACTAGGATCCTACATAAAGGAATCACGTGGACACAGGAAGAGGTATATGAGCTGTAAGGAATTTAACCACGGGGAGCAGGTGCTTAGGTGCTTCTAGTCCTGTGTGCTTGGCCAGCTAAGTCTTCCTCTATCTAGAGTTGTCTGAGCGTCCGATATCTTCTGTCAGGTGTTGCTTCCTGCAACAGTATGAGTTTCTTTTATACTGTGGATATGAAACCCCTACCAAATGTGCCTCTAGCAATTTCTTCTCCCATTCGGTGAACTGTCTTCTCATTTTATTAATGGTTTTCTCTGCTGTGCAAGAACTTTTTACTTTGATGCAGTCTGGTTTTTGTTTTCCTTGCATGGAGAAATATCCAAAAAGATATTGCTAAGAGCAATGTGAGTTTACTGTCTGTTTTTTTCATTTTATGATTTCAGGTCTTACATTGGAGTCTCAATCATGTTGTTTTTTATATACGGTGTAAGGCAGTGGTACGGTTTTATTTTGCCCTTGTCATCTTTCCCACACCCCTTACTGAAGTGTCCTTATTCCGTTATGCATCCTTGCCTTTGTTGTAGTTGACCAGTAGGTGAGGATTTATCTCTGGGCTTATTCTGTCCCATTGTTTTCATTTCAGCACCATACTGCTCTGTTGGTTGTAACTTTGTAGTATACTTTGTTATCTGGATGTGTGATACCTCCCACTTTGCTCTTAAGTTTCTTTAGCTATCTGGGGTCTTTTGTGGTTCCATTATAAATTTTAGGATTAGTTGTTCTAGTTCTCTGTATGGGTACAAGTATGTGTGCACGCACACCCAAGGTGGTTCGTATAAGTTTAGGAAACCAAGCCCTTTGCGAGCCTGCTCTCTGGGGCAGAATTTTAAGTCTTATAAGTGGCCTGCAGGTGTCTCCACCCACTTCAGGGTCACACATGGACCCTGAGCATGGTTGAATGAATTTGATATGCAGACAGTTGGCTCCTTTGAAATGAAAATAAAGGTTGTCATTTTTCAGGTCCACTTAGTTCTTATACTTCCCAAATGTTGAAATTCTAAGTTCCTCTATTCCACTCTCAAATTGGGTGAACCTCCTTATGACTGTTTATTTGCATTAAGGCAAATCACTTACCTTTTTTTTAAGGGCTTTTTCTAGAGACTTTTCTTGTTCCTTTGAGATTTTTGTCTTTTCGACTTTGTATGTTTATATGAATTAGAAAAAACAGCCAACTCTCCCAGAATTGAAAAACTGGCCTCTGTAGAAGTGGGTTGTGTGGACTGCATGTCAGAGGGAGCCAAACGGGTGCCGTGACCAGGACTGTCCCCTTTGTTCAGCTGGAATGGGCTAGAGCTGTGCCAGGGAACACAGCATGCCCTAGCAGCAGGCCAGAGGCCCTGGTAGGGCCTGCCTACCCTGTGGATGCAGGGGGCAGCCTTCTGATCATCTCCAGTTTGCTGTCAGCTGTTCCTTTAGCCCTCCTCTGTCCCACAGGTTCGACGGTCTGTTTACAAGTACAGACTTTGCTTTTAGGAACAGAGGGCAGCAGCCCCAATCCGCTAGCTGCTTATTTGAGGTGGCCGTTGGCATTTGAGCAGCTGGGCTCCATAGCCCTGCCATCAGTGAACTCAGGCAGAACTTTAAAAGTAAAATGTTTATTGGAGTGTTGTACAAAAGTATCCAGTCAGAAAATGTTTATTACAAATCCTAGGAGAAAAAAAACCCACATTTGGCATGCACCTTAAAGCCACCACTTGTCTGAAAAGGGGTCCAGCTGTGGTTCTGAAAGCGGCAGCCACTGGCTGGTGCGTGGCTGCACCAGGTCCAGTACCATGTGCTGCCTGGAGTGTCACCCACCTTGGCTGTGCCAACGTGAACAGCCTTGGCTAGGAGCAGCTCATTGTATCCTAGACATGTGCCCAGCCTTGGACTCGGGGGGTGTCAAGGACCCTCTCGGGGCCAGTCCGGCTCTTCTCTAGGAGGGGTGCTGGGCTGTCACAGGAGCCCCTTCCCCATCATTCCAAGGGGCTTAGAGCTAAGCTCGTCTAAGGACACATGCACAGTTTCCTAGGCCATAGCCAGTCATGTCACACTGGAGTCCGTTCCATGTTCTAGAAATGCTTGATTATCCATGAGCATCACCAACTGGTCACCAAGTCCAGTTGCACCTCCCCCTACCTGCCAAAAGCATCCTAGTGGGTGCCCAGGTCCATTCGCTCCCTTCCTATCTACAAGCCCAACTGGGCAAGGCTATTTCAGCAAATCACAGACCCAAACTCCAGAACAGAGCACTGATCTCCCAGAGTCCCAGGATGTGTCAGTGTCCCATGTCTGAGGATCACAAAGACCACCCTCCCTGGGATGCATCTCACCCTTTCCAGACCCTGACTGCCCATCCACATGGTTCCTGCTATGGGGGTGGGGACAGCCCTCGGCCTCAGGGGCCCTGCAAGTATTCCCAGGTTTACATGTGGGGCTCAGAGTGCTGCATGGCCAGGGCCCAACAGAACCTTTTGTGAAGTTATTCTGGTGACTTCCCTCCCTCCACGGCTGGAAACATAGGGTGGCCATGGAAGAACCTGGACCTGTGAAGCCAGGGCTGCGTGAAGACTCCAGACGCAGCAGCCACTTGGACTGTCAGCTCGTGCTCAGTACTTCCCAGGGAAAGCCAGGCATGGGGACATGCCCAGGACAGGGCATGCACGCTGCTCCCGGCCTGGGGGAACTAAGGGCCGGCCAGCTTGGGCAGCTCGCACCACGGCTCAGCATTGCATCTATAAGGCTTGAGCTGCGACTCGAGAGGCTGCTGTTTGGGGTCAGGGCTGAGACAAGCCCCTGACATGCCCATCTCGGGACCGTCCCTGTGACCCTGGGCCTAAGCCACTGAAGCAGGATCAGCAATCTGAGTACTGACCAATGTAAAAAAATAAATATCCGTTAAAAAAATAACTTCTGTGTATCTAGGAGGGGGTGTAAATGGCAGGCTAATTTAGAAGGGGTGCTGGGCAGCCAGCGCTGGCCTGTGACAGCGAGCCACCCTGAAGAGGTCAACCGGTGGTGGCCGAGTCACATCATTTCAGCAAGAGTTACAGATGGAAGCGAGGTTGGCGATACATACGCACAAAAATACATGAGACGGCAGGGCCGGCGCGCAGCCCGAGCACGAGGTGGGAGCAGCTGGCGGCTCAAGCCAGTGTCCTCCACAGGAGGGCCGGAGGTGGTGGTTGCAGGTGGGGGTCATTCCAAGTTGTTTGCTGCTGAGGATGTCACACTTGTCCCTGCACTATTTACCGGTGACAAGTCTTTGATTGGAAGTGTCCCTGTCCCCAGGTTTCCTTCTCTGCTGTCCTGCTGGTCTTGCTCCAGAAACACAAGGGTCAGGCCAGAAAGGGAACAAAGGCCTCCTCACACTTCCCCGGTTTACACAGGCAGACAAGCACTGTGTGCCACCCAATGCCATCAACCATCAGAGTGGGAGATGGGACGACTCTGTCACTGCACCTGGTCTCCAGTTGGTAAGCCACCTAACTCCACAGGGTGCCTTGGCCCTATCAGGCAGGAACCTGGATTCTGAGTTTAGGTTTGTAAAAGCTTAGTAAGTGACAACTACTGAATCCCTACATAGTTCCTCTGTCCACCTCTAAGCCCACAGGGCAGCCCCTTGCCCATCCCAACCCATCTATGATGGAGGCGGGGCAGTGGATGGGCCCTCCAGCTTCCGAGCCCAAACCCATCAGCCATTAGGTTTCTAGGCTCTGAACTCAACTAAAAGGGGAAATGGGCACTGCAAAAAGCGTGGACAGTGATGATCTGGGCTGGGGTGGGATGGAGGGCGGGGGGTCCACCGAAACTCACCAACAGGATACAGCAACAGAGACCCACCCCTACATTCTGGCAGTTTGCTTAAAAATTCTCTAGAAGTGTATCAAGGACTAAAGAAAGCCAATGATATAAAACCAGTTTTCAGAGGCTCTGGAAAGAAGGATCTGTGATGCGGCGCATTCTGTTCACATCACATGGCAGCCTCGAGAAGTGGTCCTTGGGTCCCCCTGGGGGGAAGGAAGGCATTAGGTGGGCCCGGAAGGTAGGCATCTGCCCACCTGTCTAGGCAGGTAGCTGGTGGTCTTCCCCCTCCACCAGGAAGGGGCTAGACTGGGCCCAGTGCCCAAGCCACCTCAGGAAGACCAGCCTTTCAACAAGATGACAGGGCCAGTAGTGTCAGACTCAACTGTCCCTGTTCTAGAACTTTCCATGTCTCCCTTAACTCCATTCTGAGCTACACATGAGAATTTTATGTCCCAGACATCAGAAGTCTAATTTACATCTAACATGGTATGGTCCTAGGCTCTCCATCTTCTCCTCAAAAGCCATTATTTAAGTCATGCAATCAGAGAGCACTTGCTGAGGCCCCCAGGACTATGCCACTTAGAGAGTTAATCAACTTTCAACACCCCACTCTCAGGGGTCCCTGGGCCATTATCCTGAGGTCCACATAAGCAAGACCTGGAGACAAGGAGAGCTGCCCCTTGGCTGTCTATGAGCTGTGGGGTCCAGCTCTTCCCAGGGCAGTGGCAACACATGAGTACGGCTTTGGGGGTGCAGCAAGCAGGGTTGATGGGTGCATGTGCATGCACGTGCACACCCCTGGGGCCCTACCTGCTGATGGAAAAGATCCTCCTCGCCAAACTCAGCTCCCTCTTCTTCTCCCTCCTCCCCGTTCTCAGCTTCCCGCACCACTGAGGACTGCTTCACAGTTCTGATGGCCACTTCCTGTGAGACAAGAGCCAGTTACTCCACCCCCAGGTGCAGGGGGCCAGCCCACGGTGGTAGTGCTCAGCATGCTCCTACAGGGCGTCTCAGCACGCTGCAGGGCACCATTCAGTCAGGCCAGGGCTGTACTCACCATCTCTGCTGGCCTAGGTTCAGCCCAGGGCTCCTGTACCAGCTGGTGGGGTGGGGTGGGGTGGACAAGGGGAACCCCAGGACAGAGGAAGGGGAACCTCAGAGCTGAGCCCTAGGCATCTACCTCCCCATCAGCGTTGACCAGGACGGTCTGGAAGCTCTCGCCTGTGCTCCAGCTGTTCTGGTTCTTCCACACGAGTGTTGAGGGGGGGTTGTGGGCCACCCCCGCACCAGCTGCCCACACCTGGGGACACAGAAGGGCCTCTTCATCAATGCTGAATCTGGTATATGGCAGCAGCAGATCCCTTGTCACAACCTCCCTTTGATATTCCAGGAATTTAATCCTTCCAGCCCTACTGGGTCCTGCCTCAGAACGATGGTCACCAGGATATGGAAGAAGAGACCGAGGTTCACAGTGGCCTAGAACACTCATCTTGGCAAATGGGTTGAGCCAATACCAGCTCCAAGACCCATGCCCATGACTGTTACATCTCTTACCAATGCCTGCTGGCCCAGACAGCCTGGACTCACACTGCCTCCACCACGGGACCAGCCATGTCATGGAGGAACTCCAAAGGGTTCCAGGATGCAATGGGGCAACGGTGACACACAGATGATCTGTGATAGCAGGCAGCTGTCCCCCAGATCCAGGAGCTCAACCATTACACCCAGGCCCCAAGTCATGTCCTGTTTCTCGAGCCCCCACACCCCATCACCAGTGTGGTTGGTATTGTGACCTCTGTCCCCCTGGTGGCCACTTTCCACACACACACACACCCCTACCCCCACCAGCCCTTCTACAGCCACCTACCGTGACAGTCTGGCCAGCACGCAGCACGTACTTGGGTGTGAACTTGTAGGCAATCTCCTCCCCTTCTAGGACCTGCCTCTTGACCCGCCAGTTCCCCAGAGACTGGTCCTGGAGAGAGGACACCGTCTGACATAGCTCCAGAAGACCCACCCCATGCCCCCCAGGTCCCGGCACCTCACCTTGTCTGAGCTGTTCTTCAGCTGCACAAACCTGCCCTCCAGGTCGACCTCCTCGATGCTGATGCTGCCTGAGGCCGAGGCCTGCTGGGCCAGCTGGAAGCTGCTGCTGCCGCCTCCACCAGAGCCAATACTGCTGGAGCCTGTGCCTGCTGGCAGCTCAGCTTCCAGACGCCTCCTCTTGCTGCGGCCTGAGCGCCCTGCCATGGCCACGCTGCTGCCACTGCTCATAGTAGCCCGCGAGACAGTGACCCGTGATGATGGGCTAGGGGACAGTTTCAGCCTGGGGGGGAACATAGGGTAACTGGAAGTAGGAGCCAGAACAACCCTTAATGACCTGCCCCAGGCTCACCTCTCCCTCTCCCAGTTTCTCCGGGCCCTGCCCTCTCCTCACTCCCTCCCCTGCGCCCCTCCCCCTCTGCCCCAGCCTCTACCTCTCCTCCTCCCCCTCCAGCAGTTTTCGGTAAGCGCTGATTTCCACATCCAAGGCCAGCTTGACGTCCAGCAGCTCTTGGTACTCGGCCAGCTGCTGCTGCATCACGTCCCGCATCTCTGTCATCTCCAGCTCTTTGGCTTCCAGCATCTTTCGGAACTTGTCGCGCTCCGCAGCCATGACCTCCTCTAGTTCACGGATTTGGTCTTCGGCTGCGTTAGCCTGGAGAGGGATCCGAGGGCCAGGTCAGGGTAACCTTAGGGAGAAGCCCACCTGGTTCCAGACCAGGGACAGAGGCCAAGCCTGGGGAAGCCAGGGGTCCAGCAGCAGGCTGGCCTCAAGTGGGGCACCGAAGGACAGGACAGGGCACGGCCCACTCCTAACCTCTGTGGCTGCATCTACTACCCAGAGGCAAGAAGGAACCCACCCCTGCACCCCCCGCCAGGGTTGTAGGGCAGGGAGGGGACTCCTGTACGTCACCTGCTTTTGGAGACCAGACAGCTGGTAGCTGAGGGACTCGACCCGCATGCGTGCCTCTTTCAGCTCCTCGCGGGCAGCACTGGCGGCCTTGTCATTCTGGTCAGAGCTCAGCTTGGCGTTGTCCAGCTGAGGGGGATAGGGTGAGTAAGGGAGCGCAGCCCTGCCTGCTGCTCCAGCCCCACCCATCGCCCCCCCATGGCACCTTGGCCTGGTAGGTCTGCTCCAGCTCCAGTCGGTACAGCCGCACTTGCTCGTCGTGCTGACTGCGCAGCTCCTCCAGTGCCTGTGCCATCTTGAAGTCGTACTCCTGCTGCCGGCCGCTGTCCACCTCCACCAGGCGTCGCTCGTGCCTCCGCCGTGTCTCCCGCACCTCCTGTGAACACAGCATGGTGACCATCCCCATCCTAGTCACCAAAGTCCTCGACCCAAGTGCCAGCAAGGGCTCTAAACTGTGCCAAGTGAACTTATGGGGAGTTGCCCTGGTTACTTGTTCACAAATTGATGAATTCACACTTCACAATGACCCGCAAGAACACAGCCTAAGCATTTGTCAGAGGGTGACAGACAAAGACAATATGACCCACCCACACATTGGAGCAGTACTCGGCCCTGAAAAGGAGGGAGGCGCTGACACTCACCACAACATGGATGGACCTTAAACACACGGTGCTCAGTGAGAGAAGCCAGACACACAAGACCACTCAGTGTGTGATTCCACTCATGTGCAATGTCCAGAACAGATTTAAGGTATGGAACATTCCAATAAGGCCATTCCTGACCGAGAGCCCATCCCAGGTTCCCGGGGCCTGGGATAGATACCTGGCTGTCAGGTCAGCTGTGGGACGAGACAGTGACAACTGAATAAGCCAGCTGATGGACATCCAAATCACACTTGCCACCAGGGCAGCTGATCTAGGCACACAGTGGGCCTGAGGCCCCAAGGGAGGAGGCTCCACTCTCACACTCACACCACCACAGAGATTGGCTGGTAAGAACAATAGGAAAGTTCCTTAAGGAAGACAGTCATGCTCAGAGAGATTTGAAGACTCCTGTGAGACCCACAACAGCACACCCACCTTCATCACACATCTCCACGCTCTCTTCACAGTGCTCTTCATGGCCCCATGCCAGGAGTTCATCACAGCCCACCTTGGGGACCCACTCCAGGAACCCTTCCTGGGTGCCCTCCTGCTGCCCCAAGAGGGCCACTTCATGCATCCCCTGATGGCTGTGGGTGCCTTCACAGGTGCTACCTCAGCTGCCCACCCCCTGGTCTCCTCCCAGCTTCGTGGTGGCCCTGGCTGGTGTGTGGCTATTCCTTGGCTACACAGCCACCCTCCAGCCAGCAGTTCTTCTGGGAAATGAATGTATGAACCAGTCTGGCCCCAGGGTTCCATTCTGGGCCACGACAGGATAGTGGACTCTGTGATGGTGAGGTGAGAGGGTCCTCATGCTGGACCGCTCCCAGAGGGCAAAGGACCACAGCTCTACCCGTGGGGATCTCAGTCCCTCCCAGCCAAGACTGGCCAAGCCAAGGAGCTGAGGCCCAAGGAGGAAGGGAATACATAGCCCTCACCCCACCCTTTGATAGGGAGGGACTGGAGTGGGCTGAATGGTGGCCTCAGAGCGGCATTATCTGCACCCTAATTCCCAAAACCTGAATGGGCCCTTATTTGGAAACAGGGACTTTGCAGAAGGTGTGGTTGAGTTATAGGTCTCAAGATGAACTCATCCTGGATTATCCAGGTGAGCCATAAATTTAGTGATAAGTGGCCATGTTAAGAGACAGAAAAGGGACAGTCAGCATTATGGCGGAGTGAGAAGACCCCTTCCACTCTCCCCTTAAGGTTACAAGTCTGATAACTGTTATTCAACAAAGGACCCTGCTCAGCACACAAATATGCCTGAGATCCTGAACTGCAGCGAGCAGGGGAGATGGGACGGGAAGGGCAGATGGTGCACTGACGCAGTCCAGTGGCCGCAGCCCACTGATGGGGTGGTGGGTGCAGGAGTGGGGCTGCAGCCCTCACAGGACAGCTGGAGGCAGGAGGGGCACAAGCCACAGTGTGGCCTAAGTGACAGGGGCGGAGACAATGTACGGGGATGACAGCTGTGGATTAGGGGCCGCCAGTACCATTGAGGTGACAAAGAACAGACTCAAATTGGCCTTGGCCAGCACTAAGTGGCTGGCAGCCAGTGGTTATGAGGCAGCAGCGCTGGGAGCCCCACTGACGACCACATCACACATGGGGGTGGGATCTTGAGACTGAGGCGACCTGGACACAGAGGAAATATCCACTACCTTGGGGAATGCACTTTCTGCAATATAGTTGACACTGCCCCCAGATGCTGGAAGTGCCCCATCCACTGCAGGTGAGAAAACAAACTTGTGCTATAGCACCACCTGCTGGAAAGAAGGAAGTCTACTTATTAGCCAGTGAACTAAGAGCAAAACAGCATTTAAAGTAGAATTCACTGCCTCACTTGTGCAGGCAGAGACACAAGCCATTGGGTACCATGAATAACCATGGGACCCACACTCCCTGACTTCAAAGTGTATGACAAAGCCACAATAGTCAAAACAGTATGGTACTAGCAGAAAAATAGTCATGAAGCAATGGGACAGATTTGAGAACCCAACAAGAAACCCACTTATATTGGCAACTAATTTTCCACAAAGGACCTCAAAACATTCACTAGAGAAAAGAGTCTCTTCAATGAATGGTGCTGGGGAAACTGGATGACCACATGCAAAAGAGTGAAATGACTGCCATCTGATGACACAGACAAAAATTAAAGTGGATTAAAGACAAATGTTAAGACCTAAAACAATAAAACACATAGAACAAATATAGGCACTAAATTTATGGAACTTGGGGATACCAGGATAACTCAACAGGATGAGCATTTGCCCTGCAACTATGAGGTCCAGGGATCGAATCCCAGCCCTGGCCTGTGCAAACCCATATGCTGAACTGCAGCACAACTGGTAACCGCTGAGATGGCAGCTAAAGTTCTTGCCTCCCATGTGGGAGGCCCCTGGTTCGGTTCCCACCCCGCACAGCCCCACATCCACCTGTGTGGAATGAAACTATGTCACAACTAATGATATACAACTACGCAGATTGCTTTGGGCCCTCCCTCCTCTCTTTCTCTCTCTCCTTCCCTCAAACAATAAATTAAATATAAAAAAAGGAAAGAACACATACAACAACAACAAAAAAATTAAAAAATGGGCAGAGGACCTAAACAGTTTTCCAAGGAAGACACACAGATGCCCAATAGACATATGAAAAGATGCTCAACAGCACTATCAGGGAAATGCAACTCAATACCACAGTGAGATACCACTTCATACCTGCTAGAATCGCTATTATCAACAAGACAAGAAATAACGGGTATTGGAGAAGATATGGAGAAAAGGGAACCCTTGTCCATTGCTGGTGGGAATGTAAATTGGTGCAGCCACTATGGAAAACAATATGGAGACTCCTTGAAAAAATGAAAAATTGAATTACCATACAACCCAGCAATTCCACTTCTGGGCATTTATCCAAAGAAAAGGAAAACATTAGAGATGCCAGGATAGCTTAGCAGTTAGCACTGGCCTTGCAATCGGGAAGTTCAGAGTTTGATTCCTGGCCCAGTCCATGCAAACCCATATGCTACATTGTGGCACCACTGGTAAATGCCGGGATGGGTTGGGGGTGAAGGTTTTCACCTCCCATTCAGGAGGCCCCTGGTTCAGCTCACACCCCACGTGGTCCCACATCTACCTGTGTGGAATGAAACCATGTCACAATAATGATGTACAACTATGGAGTCTGCTCTGGGCCCTCCCCCTTCTCTCTCTCTCCTCTCAATAAAATCTTAACAACAACAGCAACAACAACAAAAGAAAGAAAAATACTACATTTGAAAAGACATATGCAGCCCTATGTTTTCTGCAGTGTTATTTATAATAGCTGAGATACAGAACCAACCTAAGTGTCTATCAATGAATAAAGAAGTGGTATATACATAAGTAGAATATTACTCAGCCATAAGAATGAAATCTTGCCATTGTGAGAACATGGATGTATACCTAAAGGGTCTTATTATGCTGAGTGAGGTAAATCAGACAAAGACTAAACACCATATCATTTCATTTATATGTGAAATCTAAAAAACAAACAAAACAAAACAGAAACAGATACTCAGATGCAGAGAACAAGCTGACCTGTACCCAAGGGCAGGAGGTAAGGAGTTGAAAAATAAAATGCAGGGATGTTGGGATGGCTCAGCAGGTTGAGTGCTTGGCTTTGCAGCTACGGGGTCTGGGATCGAGTCCCAGCCCCAGCCCATGCAGAACCATATGCAGAACTAAGGTTTGCTTCCCATGTGGGAGGCCCCATTTTGGTTCCCACCTAGGGTGTGCTTCCCATGTGGGAGGCCCCCGGTTCAGTTCCCTCCCTGTGCGGCACCATGCCCACCTGCATGGAATGAAACTATGTTGAAATTGATGATGTGCGGCTATGGAGACTGCTCTGGGCCCTCCCCCTTCTCTCTGTCTCTCTCTTTCTGTCAAACAATAAAATAATAAATCTTAAAAAAAAAAAAAAGTGGGGTGGAGAATCCGGGATGGCTCAGTGGGTTAAGCGCTCACTTTGCAGCGCCAGGGTCCAAGGATTGAATCCCGGTCCCGGCCCATGTGGAACCATATGCTGAACAGGGAGCTCCCCCAGTTCAGTTCTCTCTCTGTCTCTGTATCTATCTCTCTCTCTCTGTCAAATAAATAAATAAATAAATAAATAAATTAGAATAGACTATTAAAAAATTTAAAAATAATTGAAAAAAAGTGGGGAAAAAAGGGTGGTTCAGCAGGTTAAGCACTTGCTTTGCAGTCTCGGGGACTGAGAATTGAATCCCGGCCCTGGCCTGTGTGGACCCATATGCTGAACTGGGGTGTGCTTCCCATGCGGGAGGCCCCCAGTTCAGTTCTTGCCCCCCTGGTTTGGACCCTGGCTTGAGGGGGCGGGCAGGAAGCTCCCAGCCAAGTTCCAGCCCTACGTGGCCCCCCACCCACCAGTGTGGAACAAAACCATGTAGAAAACTAATGATGTACAACTATGGAGACTGCTCTGTGCCCTCCCCTTCTCTCTTTCTCTGTCAAAAACAAAATAAATCTTAAAAAAATAAAATTGCAAATCATATATTGGATAAGGGATTAATATAAGTAAGTAACAGATTAGGATTGCCTTATATATTATTCATAAAGTGGTCATTTCAGATGTCCATCTGGCTTTATTACCTGGGGGGGAGGGGGAAACAGGGGAGACTACATGGACATTCATTCCCTTGGTTTGAATATCGAGGTCTGTTTAAATACTACTTTCTGCACATCTAATTCGTATAGCAATGCTTGGGGTCTATGTGTGACACTGACGTGGGTGGAGACACCTGCAAGCCACTTATAAGACTTAAAATTATGCCCAGAGAGAGGGCTCTCGCAAAGGGCTTGGTTTCCTAAACCCAAGGAAACCAAGGTGGTAATGAACCACCTTGGGTGTGCATACTCATACCCACAGACAGAACTAGAACAACTAATCCTAAAATTTATAATGGAACCACAAAAGACCCCAGATAGTCAAAGAAATTTTAAGAGCAAAGTGGGAGGTATCACACATCTAGATAAAGTATACCACAAAGTTACAACCAACAGAGCAGTATGGTGCTGGAATGAAAACACAAACATCAATGGGACAGAATAAGCCCAGAGACCAATCCTCGCCTACTGGTCAACCACAACAAAGGAGCCAGGACGCACAACGGAGTAGCGAGACTTCAATAAGCGGTATTGGGAAGACTGGCCAGACATGGGCCGTGTGCCAACAGCACACCGACACCCACCTCCTCGAAGACACTTTTGCGGAAGTCCAGTTCCTCCTGCAGGCTCTGACAGCGGTTCTCCAGGTCCACACGCATCAGCGTCTCCTTCTCTAGTTGCTTTTTGGCAACTGCGTGACCATCTTCTGCCTGGGAGAAGTAAGGCAACAAGCTGAGGTAACTCTCTACCATGTGGCCCCTCGTGATCAGGGGAGCCCCTTAAATATAAACTTCAACATCAGGTGTCAACTGGGGTTAGGGGTCTATAGGCCACTCACAGCTGTGGGATGTCCCTGGGCCACCCTGGTCCACAGCACCCACATACGCCCAGTAGCTCAAGGCCTCCCGTCTCCAGTGGTGTCTGCTCAGGGCCTACCTTGGCCAGCTGGGCCCGAAGCTCGGCCACATCACTCTCAAGGCTGTGCTTGTCACTGAGGGCAGCAGCCAGTTCCACTTCACTCCGGTGGAAAAGGGACTCCAGGTCCTTCACACGGCCCTGAGTCACCGTGAGCTCACTCTCCCTCTTCTTGGAGCTGAAAGTCAAAAACGGATGGATGAGGGAGGTTGGCCGGGAAAGGTGACCATGTGTGCAGTAAGGGCCAAGGACAAGTTCACTTTTGCCTCTGAGCCACAAGCCCTTTCCCTCTTGCTCCTAGGGCCTGACCCACCCTGGTTCTCAGGTCAGGAAGTCTCATCTTCAGGCACAAAAGGTGACCCTTCTTCAAACCTGCCCCTCCCCACTGGGACTCTGTTACCTGACAAATACAAGCGCTCAAAAAGGAATGGGTTCTTGTGTCCTTTTCTGAGATTTTTGGACACAGAAAGGATCATTAAGGGGGAGGCTCTTGATTTAAAAAAAAAATGTGTAATTTATCAAAGTGATAAATTAAAACCCTGGCCTCTGAATAGCCGATCTCCTTTGTAAATTTAAACTATCTTAAGCAGGGTTTCTTGGTATTCTAATAGACAATTATCTCTAATATCAAATATTTAAGATGCCAAATAGATTCTTTAACACAGAACTCTTAATAGTATGGAATTCAGGCTTTTAGACATTTCTAAATTAACTCTAAATCTTCTTGGAGTTGAAAGCTTACCCACCTCCGAACCCAAGGAATAACTGGGCCATACCCAGCAATTGTGTGGACACCCAGAGTTTCCCCCTCAGCATTGGGAACACTGGTACTGCATCACTCCTGGGCACTGTGGGAGGCTGAGCAGACATCTCCCAGTGTTCACTGCGGACAACACTACATCAGCTTGCATGAGGTGGGGTAGTATAAAAACTGGTGACTTCAGCCTGGAGAACACCACCCTCATGGCAGAGATACATCTGGAAACAGCCTTGACCTCACAAAGCAGAAAGGACAGTAAGATACGCTGCCTATGAATCTGCTGTAAAGACAGTGAGGCAGGGAAGGGATGAGGACCAGGTGTGTGCTGGGTGGGAGCTGCACCTATAAGTGGTACAGGACCTGAGGGATGGGACCCTGGGAATGAGCCAGGTCCAGTATGTTCAGAAGAGCATTCAGGCCAAGAAACGAGAAGTGCAAAGGCCCTAGGGTGAACTGTGCCCAGAAGGTTCAAGATCAGCAATAATCCCAGGGTAATGAAGAAGAGGGGCCAGGAGATGTGAGAAATTTCTAAACAACTTTATATAATTTTAGGGTTCTGCAGAACTACATGAAATGACCCAGAAAGCAGGTACATTGAAGGTGCTCTCTGGCTTAAGTGCCTTTTAAAAATTTGTTGATTTCTCTATGTGGCTACCTATGATTCTATCATCACATGGATTTGGTTTGGAATTTGTCAGGAAAAGAAAAGCACTGGACGTGACCTATTGGGAAATTCACCATGATTGGGGTTACAACCCACACACTTTGCGCCCTGAAAGGGCTCACACACCAGAAGTCAGGCCACTGAGAGAAGCACCTACAGATCTCTGTAAATGCTGAAGGCCGGAGACTGGAATGGGTGCCCCTAGGCCCAGTGAGTCCAGGAAGCTTTCTTTCTAGAATGGGGCCTTAAACAAGTAAGCCACCTCCCAGGATGGTTAAAGTTCCTCCCTCCAGTACCACTGTGTTCCACACTTTTTGTCATCATCCTGTTTTAAATGTCTGCTGACCCCACCACACTCAGAATCAGGTTAGTCTCACTTATAGGCCAAGGGAGATCACTGATCTGACAATGGCACAATTGTCACCCAAAAAGGATGTCCCAGAACAATGGGCTATCCTAACCAAGCCATAACAGCCACTGGTAACACAGACCCAGACTCTGGAACATGGCAGCAACTAGGAGTCTGAGTCACAGAGGACATCAGTAGCTCAGGGAGACATCGAGAGGCTTGCTGCATCGAAAGAGACTCACCGTGTTGTATCCACTTTTATATAATTTAAGAGGCATAAAACAAACGCACCAGGTAGGCCACAGCAATCCGTCTGGATGGGGTAAAGGCTCCTGGAGACCTTTATCTTTCTCTTTAAACTATCATACCTTTCCCGCTTTCTCAACAGAGAGCATGTATGACTAACAAGCAGAAAAAACAGGACTTCTCTGCCCAGACCAGGAGAAGCACCAGCAGAATGTGAACTCTGAACTTCACTGAGTAACAATGTACAGGATCATCTGACCCAACAATATAGCTCACTCACTAGACACACGACGTGAGTATTTCCAAATTGTAACTTTCCACTCATTTTCTTGTAAACCTAAAACTGCTCCAAAAAAGAAAAAAATATATATTAAAAAAAGGGGGACGGGGAGGCAGGGGGATGCCAGGATAGCTCAGTGATTTGAGAACTTGCCTCCAAATGATGAGGTCCGGGGTTTGATTCCCAGCCCCAGCCATGCAAACCCATACGCTGAACTGGTAACTGCTGAACTGGTTTTCGCTCAGTGGTGAAAGTTCTCGCCTCCCATATAGGAGGCCCTCAGTTCAGAACCCCGCCCTGTGCGGCCCCACATCCACCTGTGTGGAGTAAAACCATGTCACATCTAATAATGTACAACTATGGAGACTGCTCTCTCTCACCCTCTCTCAAGCAATAAAATAAATCTTAAAAAAAAAAAAAAAAAGTCTTTTCATAAAAAAAAAACAGGATATAAAAAAATTGTTGCAAATGTGAAGATGGCTGCTGGGACTACGAGGAGAACTCAGGAACCAGGGTCCAGGCCTCTGTTGTTAAAAAAACAGTTCCTGACACTATGCCTCAGTTTCCCCTCACCCTGTAGATGAAGATGACAATCAGGCCTGCTAGGGTCACTGTAAGGATGAAAGGGGATCACGCCTGAACTGATGTTACTCATGGTATCCCTTTATTACTTGAAATACTTCATGTATTTAAGTTACTCTATTATTTCTGCTACTATCACCACTAGCATCACCTTGCTCTCCAAATTTTCAGAGCCCTTTACTCATAAGCAGGTGAGAACATGCTTTGTGAATAAGAGAAAAGTCTCCAGCCTGAAGGTTGCCCGGCCATGCCTTGGCCAGTTGGGAGGCAGGGGTGTGGAAGCTGGCCTCAGTCTCTCAGGGTGGGAATCCTGAGAAGAGGCACAGAGGACAAAGCAGCATAAGTTGGTACACCAGTGGCTCCCAAACCCAGGGAAGAGGAGGAAGGGGGCAGGTCCTTGGAGAGGCTTGGTTCTATGACCTGAAGGAGGAGGTGGGCCCGGCACTTTAAGCCTCCTAGATTCAGTCCCAGGAGAGCTGCTCAGGTTTAAAACCCACCGTGGGCCAAATTATGTTTGGGGTGGGGTGGGGGAAATAAAGGTGGTCAGGGGCAGCTAAGGGCCAGGCCAGAGAGGCCACCCCAACCCACCCAGCAGCCAACATACCCCCAGCCTCCAAGAACCCACATGCCTATTTCCAGAAACACTGCCTGAGTGGGGTCCCCACTCAAACCCCAACCCCATGGTTCTCAGAGTGGCCCCTGCCACATGGAGAGGAGGGGTAGGTGGTGGTGACAAGCCCCTGCCCCCAGCACCCACCCACCCTTACACACCAGTCCTGGAATCATGCCAGCTATACCCCTTACCTTTTGTTGGCCTCTTCCACCTCAGCCCTCAGTTTCCCCATTTCGATCTGTAGCCGGGCACGCTCTCGGGCTGTCTCATCCAGTACTCTGCGGGCATCAGCCAGCTCTGACTCATATAGTGTCTTGATGCCACTCACCTGGTGGGACAGCAGGGCCCAGGTGAAGGAAAGCCCCGCTTTCCCTGACAACATGGGTCCAGGGACACAGAACCTACTAACCCCGGAGGCCTTCTGACCAGCTCAGTCAGTCCCACCAACTCTGGGCAACCCCAGCCTGCACAACCTGCCTATATCACTTGTCCCCTGCCAGATAACACCCACCAGCTGGGCACACAACTCATTATTTCCCTTCAGCATTCTTGCCCCCACTCTCACTCATGCATGTGTGTTTACAAATCCCTGGAACCAAATCATGAGAGCAAGACACTACCTCACCCCCACAGGGACAGCTAGAAACAGACAGACAGTAACAAGTGTTAACAAGGACATGGAGAAATGGAAACCAGCACATGTGGTTGGTGGAATGGAAAAGGGTACAGCCACTGTGGAAGACAGTCTGGCAGCCCCTCAGATTTAAGGTTAAACAGAGTAACCACACGACCAGCAACTCTATTTCAAGGTGTCCACCCAGGAGAAATAACGCACGCATCTACATAAAACCCACACACTTTTGTCCACAGCAGCACAATTCACAATAGACAAAAAGTGGGAACAGCCCAGGTGTCCATCCACATTGGAATATTACTTGGCCATGAAAAGGAGGCACTGACACTCACTATAATGTGGATGGACCTTGAACACATGATGCTCAGCGAGAGAAACCAGACACACAAGGCCACCCAGTGTGTGGTTTCATTTATGTGACATGTCTACAGCAGGCACATCCACAGACAGGGAGTTAGTGCTTGTCAGGGGCTGGGGAGGGGGTAAAGGTAACTGCTGATGGGGACGGGGCTTCTTTTTAGGACAAAATGTTCTAGAATCAGATAGAGGTGGTGGTTGCACAACTCTGTGAATGTACTAACAACCACAGAGTTTAATCAGATGAACTTATGACATGTGAGTTATTATCTCAATAAAGCTGAAAACTATCTGGTACTGACAGAGGAGGACAGGACAAGCAGACCTACTCTCAGGGCAGCTGGCTTGGACAGCTGTACCATGTGCCACAAAGCTACAGGACACCAGCGTGTCTGTGTAGGGTCCGCTCAGAGCCTGAGAAGGCCACTGTCCTCTTTCACAGGTAAGGCCCCTGAGCACAGGAGTTCAGGACACCTGCCAAGGACTTGTCACTAGGTAGGGTGACCAACTGTCCCTGTTTGCCTGGGACCGAGGGGTTTCCTGAATGTCAGGGTGAAAACCACAAGGTTTTGGGCAAATCTGGACAAGATGAAACTTAACAGCCAGTCTGAAACTCCTACACCCCACCAGCCAAGGCCTGGATCTCACACCTTACTCCAGCAGCTCCCACACCTGTCATCCCACAGGTAGGGTAAGATAATGGGCTCCTGGTCCCATTTCACAGATGGGAAAACCAAGGCACAGAACAACATATTGCCCTCTTCTGACCTGTGAAGATACAGGACAGAGCAGATCTGCTGGAGGAAATTCCAAGGGGACATATGGAGTGTGGGGGGGCGGGGGCGGCGGCAGTAAAGCAAGCTTCTCCCTCCTGCACCCTGGCTGCTCCCCCTGTCCCCAGCCCCACACACAGAACAAGGCCCACCCTCCCATGAAGGTGCCACCCCCCACCCCATTTCCATCTTCTGGGAACTGCCTTATGGAATAATCTCTGAACTGACAAAAAGCAGCTGGCTCCACTCTTCAAAGATACCTGGACACCTGGCTTCACAGGCCTGCCTTTGCCCTGTCTCCTGCCATCTCAGCTTCTAGAACTCTTGAGCCCCAGGGAGGGTCTGGCACCTGAAGGAGAGGTCACAGACAAGGTTCCCAGCCCTTCCCCCGATGGCATGCTACTGAGGCTCTTTCACACCCTCCCATCCCTGGACAGGAGGTCTCGGCTGGACCAACATAACAGGAAACAGGTGAGATCAGTATTGAAGCAGGTTGGAGCATGGGCCAAAAGGGGAAGCCAGCAATTCTGATACTAGATTTAAGTGTTGCTTTTTTTTATTTTTAAGATTTATTTTATTGCTTTGAGAGGTGAGAGTGAAAGAGACAGAGACAAAGAAAGAGGAAGGGCCAAGAGCAGTCTCCATAGTTGTACATCATTAGTTGTGACATAGTTTCATTCCACACAGGTAGATGTGGGGCCACACGGGACTGGAACCAAACTGGGGGCCTCGTGCATGGGAGGCGAGAACCTTCACGGCCATCCCAGCAGTTACCAGTTATGCTGCAGTTTGGTATATGGGTTTGGACGGGCCAGGGCTGGGATTTGATTCTCGGACCTCACTGTTGCCAGGCAAGCGCTCAATCTGCTGTTATACCCGCATCCATGGGTTTAAGTTTTTGACATTTTCTTCATTGTGAATTTTTTAAATTTCAATTTTTATAAATATTTCATTAAAAAGTTACTCATCCCATCGTTCCTGCCTAAACATGGAAAACCACCAAATGACCCCAATGGAGGGGCATCTACCAAACTCCTGACTTGTCCTCATGACTGCCCAGGGCATGAAAAATAAGGAATGTGTCAGAAACTGTCATAGCCTGGAGGGGCAGAAGAAGAGGTAATACCTGTCACATGGGATCCTGGATGGGGTTCTGGGACTTCAGGGGCAAACTACAGATATGTAAACAAAGTGTGGATGTTAATTAAGGATGATGTTCAAATACTGGCAAGTTAGTTCTAAGAAACGCTAATTACAGATGTAAACGGGAAACTGGGTTGGGATACACAGGAACTCTGTACTGTCTTGGCCATTTTTCTACAAAATAAGGTTGAGTAATTTAAAATACTGCCACATTGCTCATTTCCATGAATGATATTTCAGCCCCCTATTAGATTACATTCCTGAGGCAAGTGCCCCATTTGCCTGGCCCAGCTCCAACCTCAGAAATCTTGGTGTCTTGCTTAGAGCATTTATGTTCTTTTTCAAGGGGTGTTTGTGTGTGTGTGCATGTGTGTTAATAAAGCAGTCTATAGCCAGGTCTGCAAACTCATGTCCATGGGCAAAAACTCCAGCCCACCACCTGTTTTTGTCCAGGCTGAATTGAATGCCCAGGATGGATTTTACGTTTTTATTTATTTATTTTTAATATTTTTTAAAGGTTTTTTACTATTTTTGACAGAGAGAGAGAAAGAGAGAGAGTTGCATGCCATCAGCTTTTGACATAGTTTCTTTTTCACACAGGTGGGTGCAGGACCAGGCAGCGTGGGAACCAGGCCGGGAGCCTCCCGAATGGGAAGCACACCCCAGTTCAGCATATGCGTCCACATGGGCTGGGGCTGAGACTTTATCTTCAGACCCCAGGGCTAAGCCATCCCAGCTTCCCGGATTTTATGTTTTTATATGACTAAGGGAAAAAGATATTTTTTGACTCAGACCATTCCATAAATTCCCAGTTCAACATGTACGTACAAATAAAGCTTCACCAGCATGCAGCCTGGTCCACATGCCGTCTGTAGCAGCCTGCCCACGGTAACCGCTCAGTTGAGTAAATGACTCTGGCCTTTTTCAGAAAACTTCTGCTGACCCTGATCTATGGCACTGGGATGATTTAGAAAATTCTTGTCTAGAGGAGGACAACCAGATAGCTGATCTCTTTCATACTACTAAGAGGTGCTCCCGGCACCTGTGACTGTCACTGTGGTCACTGCAGAAGCCTGGGGAACCACCTTGGAAGAGAGACAGCTTGGGCCTTTTGTCTTTCATGGCTTGTTACCAAGTGTGAGGAATCCCAACAAATGTGTGAGCACACGTTGGCCTGGGGTGGTGATGGGTACAGATAACCCAAGGAGGCCTTTTCTTGTTGTTTGTGTCCCTGGGGGATAAAATCACCCAGTTGAGAACCACAGCTCTGCAGGTAAAACCCAAACATGGGCTCTCATTAGCCAAAAGTTCCCATGGTCTCTCTGTCAAAAAATTAATAAAATAAATAAAAACTTTAAAAAAAAAAAGGGGAGGGGGCCGGGATGGCTCAGTGGGTTAAGCGCTCACTTTGCAGCGCAGGGGACCAAGGCTCGAATCCCAGCCCCCGACGGTGCGGAACCATGTGCTGAACTGGGGAGTTCCCCCAGTTCAGTTCTCTCTGTCTCTGTATCTCTCTCTCTGTCAAAAAATTAATAAAATAAAACTTCAAAAGTTCCTATGGGAGTGCTGGCTCCTCCCCCTAAGCTCCAGGAGCCCAGCACAACCCTTCCTCCCTGGGTCCACTTGGGGAGCACCACAGTGCACAGCAACAGGACACCTGGACCGGTAAGGGAAAAGAAACTGAAGCCTGAAGGAACTTGACACCCAGCTGGGGAGGCTCCCTGAAGAATCCCCCTCCCTCCCTGCTCTACCCCTCCCCTCTCACAGCACCTAATATCTTTCTCAAACAAAAATCTGGCCAGCCCCACCCCACCTCTCAGAATCCCTCCAGTGATATCTGCCATGACTATACATCCCAGTACTGCTCACCCAGACGACAGGTATCAACTGCCTTCTAATGGGAAAGGCCTAGAATTAGAATGTACAAGGGCTGGGCTCATGTGCAAACAAGTGTGAAGAGAGTGCGTGTGGAGGGAACACATACCGGTAAACAGGACAAAGGGGCAAGATGGGCACCAGTTGCTGGAGGTGGGATGCAGAACTTTAGTATTACCCCAGGCACCTGAATTCTGGGGTTTTATTACAAGTGAGTGGTATGCTTCTAACATTTTAAGTGGCATTTTCAAAAGGTTCCTTAAGTGGCTTCTCAGCTTTGATACTAATGGCATTTGGGGCCATCCTGGGCACTGTGAGGTGTTGAGTAGCAGCATCCCTGGCCCCCATCCACTCTGCCAAGAGCACCCCCAGTTGTGACAACTACAGATGTCCCCTGGAGGGCAGAATCACTCCAGTGGGAAGCTGCTGCACAGGTAACTTGCATACTCAGGCATGACATGTCCATGTCTCTCCTAATGCAGCCACCTTCCCAGCCTCCTCCATGCATCCTACCCACTCACAGACCACTTCCCACCAGCTTGAGCTGAAGCTGCATCATGTTGCCTCACTGCCTGAACACTGGGCCCCACTGTAGTCCAAGGCCATTTCCAGATCACTCCTTCCAGACAGTCCTCATGACCACCCTGCACCCATTGTTCCGGGTCTCTTCCCTCCCGTAGGTATTCAGCCCTCTCCACTCAGCAGTAAAGACAAGCATTTATCACCAATGCTCCCAAGCAGTAGGAAGCTCCAGGAGAATAAGCTGGTTGAAACTCTCTAGTACTGTCTTTGCCTACTGCTGCCAAGAGCCCTTGAGCCCTGACAACCCAGATGTTAGCTTGTATTCCAACCAGTTTTAGCAGCAGAGAAATAGCAAAATCTACAAGCAGGGGGTGGGGCAAGTTTCCTAGGCCCGCCCCTGCATGTGATCACACTCATCCAGTGCTGACCAGCACAGTACCCTACTCCCCAGTCGCTTTCACCAGGCCCAGCACCCCTGAAGGTCAGTCAGTGTGAGTTTCACCCCATTTGTAGGTGGAGTAACTGAGACTAGGGAAAGACAAGAAACCAAACATGGTGTGCTGACCAACTGGGCCAGCATCCTGAGGACCCTCGCATTGCTGAGGCAGGTGGTCACACTTCTGGGTGGCACAATTCTAGTCCCATGTACAGATGACAAAACCGAGACTTCAACAGGCTGAGTGACCTGCCCAAGGTCACAGGTTAAAAGCAGAGTTTGGATCCTAAGTTTGAATTCAATCCTGAGTAACCTAGACAGCACCATCCAAGCCTCACTTTCTGAGTCGCTCTGAGTTGCTCCCTTTCCCTTGTCCTGGTGACTATTACTGGGACAACAGAACCCAGAACCCATAAAAGTGCTTCCTCTGGGCACCTGTCCTGTGTTCTACTGCCTTTACTTTGGCCAAAAGGTGGATTTTGTTATTTCTACTATACAGAAGAGGCAGTGAGACCCAGAGTGGTTAAATGACTAGCCCAAGGTCACACAAAGGGCAAGTGGCTCCCAGAAATGACGCCCCCCCCTCCCCCAGCTGCTCCTCTCCCAGAAGTCTGTTTTGGCCCACTCTCTCCATTCTTCCTATGGGGAAGGCGAGGCTCAGAGCTGCGTGCAGGATCCTGGCACTTCCCCCATTTTCAGTGGACCCTCTTAAGTTAGGCGGGCCAGTGGGAGGAAGACAAGAGGTAAGAGGTTTGGATTGGCAGCTGCAGTCCCCTGCCGCGGGATAGATCCCACCGGGGACCCCCAGGCGACCATTCCTTACATCCCCTTAGGGGGCAGGGCTCACCTAGCCCCTTCGCCCTCAATCTGCAGAGAAGCCGGGCGCTACTTGGAGCCCATAACTTCTCGCGGGTTCCCCAAGACCTTGCATCCCCACATACCCAGGTGTGGGGGGCGCGGGCGGTTGGGCAACAGGGTCTACTAGGTTCCTGACCAACGCAACGGTCAACAGGGTCCGGGGCCAAGTGAGGGTCGCCCAAATTTTCCGCGGGACCCCCGAGGGTTCTGACCCACCCCCTCCCCGCAAACCCCACCCCTACCTCGAGGAGATGGAGATCTACCGCCAACCCAGTCCCCGAATTTCCCAGGACTCAAGAGACCCCTGCAAAGTTCCACGGGGAACTGAAGACACGTGATTCGCCCAGATACACCCGCCTTGTAAGAGACATACCCTCCCGACCCTCCTCAGGGCCCATCAGAGGGCCTGAGCTTCCCAGCCTCCTTGGGGACCAGAGAACCGCCCCCAAATTTTCTCCCGCGGCGCCCGAACTACTAAACGCAACCCCGGAGACTCCCCTACAACTCCCTTAGGGGCGGGACCTCGCCTAGCTCACACCCCCTCATTCGGAGCCCCCCAGATTTCCTCAAACCCCTCGGTGGGCGGGTCCTGACCCGGCGTGCACACCTCACTCACCGACCCCCCCCAGATCCCCTGGGGCCCATCGGTGGACCCCCCAAGAGTCCGGGGCGCACTCCCACCTCGCGCGTGGTCACCTCCTCCCTCTCGGAGATCTTGAGCAGGAGCCGGTCGTTCTCGAGCTCCAGCGCGCGGACGCGGTCGATGTAATGCGCCAGGCGGTCATTGAGCTCGCGCAACTCCTCCTTCTCCTGCAGCCGCGACAGGCGCGTGGGCGACAACGGCGTGGCGGGCCCGCCCGCGCGGCCGGGGAGCGGCGTAGCCATGGCGGCGGCGGCGGCGGCGGCAACAACAGCTCGGGGACCGAGCTGCTAGGGACGGTGGCCGCGGACCCGCGGGCTCATTCAATCCGTGCCTCCGACCAAGATGGCGCCCGCTCCCCGCGGCTACCGCGGGGCAGCCTAGGATTTGTAGTCCGGTCAGGCGCCGCGCGGGACACGCCGGGAGCTGTAGTTTTCGCCGGGGAGCAGGCAGTGAGACCCTCCCTCTCAGATTCCCTCGGTTCA
This sequence comes from Craseonycteris thonglongyai, assembly GCA_004027555.1. Classification (NCBI taxonomy): domain Eukaryota; kingdom Metazoa; phylum Chordata; class Mammalia; order Chiroptera; family Craseonycteridae; genus Craseonycteris; species Craseonycteris thonglongyai. The sequence goes on along the minus strand of PVKE010013301.1, from coordinate 11,914 downwards.
TTTAACAGCTTTCGGAAGGCTCCGTATCCAGAACCAAACCACCTGGCTTCAAAATCCCAACTTGGCCACAATGTGACACTGGGTTTCTTTCCAGTGCCTCAGTTTTTCTACTTGAATCACCTGTGTCTTTGGAGTCTCATTAAAATTAAAAATGGTGAAGGACCCTTAAAAACACGCTCAGTGATTTCACTTACGTATGGAATCTTAAAAAAAACCAACACAACAATAACAAAAAATGAGTTCAGATACAGAAAACAGATAGGGGTCAGAGAAATGGGGGGAGGGGGTCAAAAGGCATAAACTTCCAGTTATAGAATAAATTAAGTCCAGGGGATATAGTGTACAGCATGACTACTATAATTAACAATACTCTTGTATGTTTGAAAGTTGCCAAGTCTTAAAAGTTATCACAAGGAAAAAAAATTAACTATGTGTAGATGTTAACTGGATTCATGGTGGTGTTATTCTGTAATACAAATAGAGAATCATTACCTGGAACACATGAAACTAGTGTTATATATCAATTGTACCTCAATTTAAAAACATGGGAAAGCCGGGATGGCTCAGCAGTTTAAGCTCTTGCTTTGAAGCCCCGAGGACCGAGGATCGAATCCCGGCTCCAGCCCAGGAGGACCCACATGCTGAACTGGGGTGTGCTTCCCGAATGCAGTGAGGCCCCCAGTTCAGTTCAAATAAATAAATAATAAATAAAAACATGCTCAGTGAAAGGAGCCAGACACAGAGGCCACATACATGTACCATATAAAATGTCCACAAGAGACCAATCGATAAAACATGGACATTTGGGTCCCATCCCTCTCTGTGATGGGAGGTCGTTCTGTTCCTTATAGGATGTGGAGTAGCATCCCTGCTCTCCCCACTACTTGATGTCAGTAGCACTACCCTCCTCTAGTTGGACCATCCAAAAATGAACAGTGCCTCCAGACGTTGCCCCATGTCACCTGGGGGAGGTGGGTATGTGTGTGCAAATTTCCCCTAGCTGAGAACTACTTTCTGAAGCCCAGTTGTTCCTTCTGCCCAAATAACCCCTCTTCCTCACACCACACCTGGGGAACTGGCTCCAATAGCCTCCCTTAGGAACCCCAGCCAATCTGCCCAAGGCAGGATACTCACCAGCAAATCACTAATATTCCCCTCTAACCAGAGGCAGGGAACCTGACTCTAGAACCCAGATGGCAGAAGTCCCTGGCTAGACGGTGACTATTCTGTCTTTTCGAAAGTTACCTGTTTGTGGACCCCATAATGTTTTCTTTCCTTCCTACTGGTAGAAATGAATATAAGGTATTTAAAACAGTGGGCAAAATGTGGGGTGTTTAAATCAAAACATGAATAAGTGATACTACAAGAGGCAGGGTTGGAGGGGAGAAAAATGACTGAGGTTTGGGGGTGGCATGGGGGTCACCTTTCCTACCCTCCACCCCCCACCCCCCACACCTGACTAGCTCAATCCACTTCCCATCAAAGTTCCAGCTGACCACCGGACATAATCCCCACTTCCCTGCAATTCAAGGCCCTGCAGGGTCTCCCACCCGCTGCCCACCGCCCTGGCCTCTCTTGGCACTTGGAGGTCCAATCCGCCTCCGGTTGCCTGTGCTTTTCCTCCCCGCCAGAATATTGTTCCCCTCCTGGCTGCGCGGGCGGGCCTCGGTCTCAGTTTTCGCCTTAGTTTTATGGAGTCTGGCCCCTGTTCCCCGACTTGATCTCTCAGCGCTGAGGCGGGAGGGTGTCTCCGAGTGCTCGGAGCACCCCGCCCTCCGTGAGACCCCAGGGGCTGGACTCCAAGTCCCAGAAAGCCCTGCGCTTTCCGTGGGTGGGGCCCGGGCTCCCGCTGCCCGCGCGCAGTTTGGGAGGCATTGGCAATTTTCAAACTTTGGCGCTGTTGGGGAGGGTGCGGCAGTTGTGACCTAGCCCGCTCCGTTCCTGGAGCCCAAGGTCTGGGGCACCGGGCCAAGGAGGCCCGTCCACCCCGCGAGCTCCCCAGGCACGACACGTGGCGCGGTCTCCGGGCCCATTTTCAGAACGGGAAACTGAGGAACCCACAGATGTAGGGGACCTGTCCTGAGACCCCAGCGGGGGCTTGGCGGGATCGAAACCAGGGATTCTCTGATCTCAGAGCGCTAGAAAGTTAATGGCCAACTGCTGTCTGCTGTGGGTAGGGGGTGCGGGCAGGGGGTGCGGGCAGGGGGCAGAAAGTCCGCGAGCCTGGGACCGCGCGGCGCCAGCCCTGGCCCTCCAGCCTTCCGCGCCTCTCCACCCCCAACCCTGCCCCGCCGCCCCCGCTCCGCGCCAGAGTTTGGCGCCACATTTTTCAAAATCACAGCTCCACGGCAGCCGCTGGCCCCGGTCCGGATCGCGAGGCTGGATCTTGAATTCCAGAGCCTGGATCTAGGGATCTCGAATTCCGGACCTTGGATTAGGAGGGAGAGGGGACTAACTACGAAGCCTGCATCTGGAGTTCCCTAATTCTGGCGCCTGATTCTGCGCCACCCCCCTCCCCCCATTTCCAGAACCTGGATCTGTGCCTTTCCCTTAATCAGAGCCTGGGGGTGGGAATATCCTGGAATCTAGATCCCAGAGCCTGGAGGCTAAACCTTAAATCTAGGATCAGAATTTGGGAAACGGGCTGGGACCCTGTAACCCCCACTGATTTTGAAGAGTGTATGGGAACAGCTTTTTGTTAAGTAGATGAATGGGGGGATAATGAAGTCAACAAATATTGATTGTACGTCTTCCTGTGCCTGACACTAGGACTGCCTCAGTGACTAAAACAAAGATCCGTGCTCTTCCGTTAGAGTAGGGAGACAAGAAACAAATAAGTAAATTATAGCGTGCGTTGGAAGTTAGTGTGGAGAAAGGAAGAAAGGGTAAAGGAGCTCGGGAGCATGAGGGGTAGGGGAGTTGCATTTTTAAATAAGGTGGACCTCTAGGAGAAGGTGGAATGAGCCAGGTGAGCATGTGGGGAGAAAGCTTTCTACCGGGAGGGGCCACCAGCTAGTGCAAAGTCATGTTCTAGGCACGGTGGACGTGGCAATAAATGAGAATGTCCAGTGGGCAGAGACATATTAAGGAAACAAATATGTAATATAACATTGGTGTATTAGTTATCTATTGCTGCATAAAAACTAGCCTTAAAATAGAGTGGCTTAAAGCAACTCACATTTCTTACCCAGTGTCAGTGGGTCAGGAATTTGGGAGCGGCTTAGCTGGGTGGTCTGGCTCCCAGCTTCATAAAACTGCATAAAGGGTTCACTTTCCAGCTCACTCCTGAAGGGTTTGCGTCCTTGCAGGCTGTTGGGCTAAGAGCCTCAGGTCCCTGCTGGCTAATATCCAGGAGCTATCTCATTTCTTTAGCACATAAGAGGACCTGATTTAGGTTTCAAAACCTTCACTGTTGTAACAGGGAAACAAAAACTGAAAGCAACTCAAATATTCATGGGTAAATATAGACTGATGTTTTCATGTACATTCATTCACACAGTAGAACATTATACAGCAGTAAAAAGGAATACAACCCAGCAACACCCATCCATGGGATGACAACCCCAACATAGGATTGTGCAAAAAGTCAAAGTGCAGAAGCATACCTACAGGACCCTGCCATTTTTATAAATTACAAAACCTGGCCAAACTATGTTATTTAAGGGTTCTTCTGAATGTGATACAATTGAAAGAAAAGCAGGAACATGGATAACCCAGAAGTCAGCGTAGTGGTTTTCTTCCACAAGGGAGGGACAGTAGCACATAGGGGCAGGTACATGGGGACTCAATGTGGTGGCTATGTTCTGTTTTGTAAGCCTGGTGATTGTGAATGTCTCCATTCTTTAAGCTGGATGGAGATGCTCTTTGTTAGATATAGTTCGTGTTTCAAGAATTAATAAAAGAAAAACAATCTCACTCAGCCCTCTGTGTAGAAAAACATAGTCCCAGTAGAAATAGAATATCCCACCACAAAACAAGAAATTATAATCAGTTTTAGATTTATTTTTATTGTTTTTGACAGAGAGAGAGAGAGATACAAAGACAGAGACAGAAAGAAGGGGGAGGGCCCAGAACAGTCTCCATAGTTGCACATCTTTGGTTTTTCCACATAGTTTTATTCCACAGGTGGGCGTGGGGCTGCACAGGGCGGGAACTGGGCTGGGGTCTCACCCCAGTGAGAACTGAACTGGGTGTACTCCCCAGTTCAGCATATGGGTCCACATGGGCTGGGGCTGGGATTTGATCCTCGGTCCCCGGGGCTGCAAAGTGAGCACTTAACCCACTGAGCCATCCCGGCTTCCCCGAAATATACACTCTTAAGTGCATCAGATCAACACACATTTTATACCCTAAACTTACAGTGTTACATGTCAAGTATATTTCAAATTTTTTTTAATATATATATATTTATTTATTTATTTTGACCGAGAGAGAGAGAGAGAGAGAGATACAGAGACAGAGAGAGAACTGAACTGGGGGAGCTCCCAGTTCAGCATATGGGTCCGCACAGGCCGGGGCCGGGACTCGATCCCTGGTCCCCGGCGCTGCAAAGTGAGCACTCGAGCCACCCCGGCTTCCCCTCAATTTTTTTTAATCCTAAAAAAAGAAAAATAGAATGTGAGTTACATGTTAGTTTAAATTGTCTGAGGAAGACAGGATGGCTCAGTGGGCTAAATGCTCATTTTGCAGCCTCAAGGACCAAGGATGAAATCTTGGCGCCAGCCTGTGCACACCCATATGATGAACTGGGGTGTTGGGAGCCAGTCGTGAGCCTAAATGGAAAGGTTTTGGGGGGCCTCGATGGCAAAACTTCGGTTCCCTGGGCCTAATGGGAGGGACCGGCCTGGGGCCTTGAGGTCAAAGCCTCAGTCCCCGCTTTCATCTCCCTGGGAGGGGGTGTAATTGGGTGATTAGATATAGAAAAAGGATATATCAGCTTCTCATGAAGGCCAGGCGCAGATGCCAATAGATTAATGGCCCATGATCTACATGTCAAAGCCTTTACTGGAAGGGACTGTTACCTCCTGTAAAGATCTTTTCACACGTGCTTTGCTATGCTAATACCTGACCTTTGCCTGTTCATTGTAACGATGTAAACTTTTGCTATATAAGACAAACAATAAAGCTATTCAGGGCTGCTCCTATTGAGGACAGCTGGCTGGCCATTTGGTCAGTCTTTAATTCCCACCGCTCGAACTCAGGGACTTTGTTCATCCAGGCTGGTTCCTGGCACTGGGGTGTTGCTTCCCATGCAGGAGACCCTCAGTTCAATTCTCACCCCTCTGCCCCTGTTTGGCCCCTGGCTTGAGGGGGCATGCTTCCTATGCAGGAGGCCCCTGCCCACCTGTGTGGAACAAAACCTTGTCGAAAACTGATGACATAAACTATGGAGACTGCTCTGGGCCCTCCCTTTCTCTCTGTCTCAGTAAAAAAAAATCAATAAAATAAATCAAAAAAAATTTTGCCTGGTTGCTACTTTAAAGATTTATTTTTTATTGGTTTGTGACAGAGAGAAACAGAGACAGAGAGACAGAGAGAAGGGGGAGGGCCCAGAACAGTCTCCATAGTTGACAGCATTAGTTTTCCATATAGTTTCACTCCACAGGTGGGCGTGGGGCTGTGCAGGGCAGGAACTGGGCTGGGAGCCTCCCACATAGGACCCGGCAAGAACTGAACTGGGGGCACACCCCAGCTCAGCATGTGGGTCCGCATGAGCCAGGTCCGGGACTTGATCCTCCGTCCTCGGGGCTTCAAAGCGAGCACTTTACCCACTGAGCCATCCCAGCTTTCCTCCTGGTTGCTACTTTAAAGAGTAAAAAGAGGAAATGCTAAGATAGCTCAGCAGTTTAGTGCTTGCCTTACAATCGTGAGGTCCAGGGTTTGATTCCCAGCCCTTGCCCTTGCAAACCCCATATACTGAACTGTGGTGCAACTGGTAACCTCTGGGATGGCTCAGGGGTGAAGGTTCTCCCATGTGGGAAGTCCCCAGTTCCCACCCTGCATAGTCCCACATCCATCTATCCGGAATGAAACCATGTCACAACTAATGATGTGCAGCTATGGAGACTGCTCTGGGTCCTCCACCCTTCTCTCTCTCAACTTCTCTTAAACAATAAATTAAAAATTTTAAAAATTTAAAAGGATAAAAAGAATTAAGAGACATTAAGTTTTACTATGTTTTACTTAAGCTGATATACCCAAACTATTCTAATCAATATTGCAATCAACATAGATAAATTATTGATGAGATGTTTTACTTTTTTTAAATAGTAAATTTTCAAAGCCTGTGTATTTTGGGGAAGCCAGGATGACTTAGTGGGTTGAGCACTTGTGTTGCAGCCCCAGGGTCCGAGGATCAAATCCCAGCCCTGGCCCGTGCAGACCTATATGCTGAACTGGGGTATGCCCCCAGTTCAGTTCACTCCCTCACTGGGGCAAGCTTTATGCGGGAGGCCCCCGGCCCAGTTCCTGCCCTGTGTGGCCCCTGCCCACCAGTGGAATGAAACTATGTAGGAAATTGATGGTGTGCTACTACCTATCTAGACTGCTCTGGGCCCTCCCCCTTCTCTCTGTCTTTCTCTGTCTCTGTCTCTCTCTCTGTCAAAAAAACAATAAAAATAAATCTTAAAAAAAAAGATTTGTGTATTTTATACTTACAGCATATCATAACTTGGATGTTAAAATTTCATCAGATTAATAAAACAATAAAATTGTGTTTAAAGGAAAAATATTTTACACTGCTTATGTTTGTAGATTTTAATTAATTAAAATTAAATCCATTTAAAATTTGGTTCCTCAGTCACAATGGTCACATTTCAAGGGCTAAATAGCATAAGCAAGCTGCTGTCTACCTGGCCAGCACAGGTTAGGAGGATGCTGGGAAAGCACCCAGGTGAGGGACAGTAGTGGCCTGGGTAGGGTTTGGTACTGTACTCAGATCTGGACTGTCCCCACTTCTGAACCTGTCCCCACACCTCCCTTTTCTGGACCTCATGCAGCACCCAGGACACCCCTGTTTCCAACACCTGGGAAGATCTGGCCCTTTTGTGTCTCTCCAAAAGGCAGGCTGTGGGGAAGCTGGGATGGCTCAGTGGGTTAAGCGCTCGCTTTGAAGCCCCGAGGACCGAGGATCGAATCCTGGCCCCAGCCCAGGCAGACCCACATGCTGAACTGGGGAGCTCCCACAGTTCAGTTCTCGCTCTGTCCCTGTATCTCTCTCTCTTTCTGTCTAAAATAAAATAAAAATAAAATATTTAAAAAAAAAAGAAAAAAAAAAAGGGGAAGCCGGGATGGCTCGGTGGGTTGGGCGCTCACTTTGCAGCGCTGGGGACCGAGGATCGAATCCCGGCCCCGACCTGTGCGGAACCATGTGCTGAACTGGGAGCTCCCCCAGTTCAGTTCTTTCTCTGTCTCTGTATCTATCTCTTTCTCTGTCAAAAAACAATTAAAAAAAAATTAAAATAAATAAATAAATAAATAAATAAATAAATAAAAGTTTAAAAAAAAAAAAAAAAAGGCAGGCTGTGCCTGCATGTGAACACCTCAGACCCCCAAGGCAGGAGCTGTTTTGTGGGATGGCCTGTCAGCTGTGTGCAGGTGAGGGCCCTTACTACATGAGACAATCCCTGGGGAGAGAGAGAACAGAGGCCAGAGGTGGCGGGCCATTTGCGCAGGGCTGGCTCTCCCTACTTTCTGGGACAGAATCAAGAATTTTAAATAGAGGGGAAGCCGGGATGACTCAGTGGGTTAAGTGCTCAATTTGCAGCCCCGGGGACCGAGGATCGAATCCCAGCCCCAGCCCATGTGGACCCATATGCTGAACTGGGGAGTGCCCCCAGTTCAGTTCTCACTGGGGTGAGACCCCAGCCCAGTTCCTGCCCTGTGCAGCCCCGCCCACCTGTAGAATGAAACTATGTGGAAAAACCAATAATGTACAACTGTGGAGACTGTTCTGGGCCCTCCCCCTTCTCTCTGTCTCTGTCTCTGTATCTCTCTCTGTCAAAAACAATAAAAATATGGGAAAGCCGGGACGGCTCAGCGGGTTGAGCGCTCGCTTTGAGGCCCCGAGGACTGAGGATCGAATCCCGGCTCCGGCCCAGGCGGACCCACATGCTGAACTGGGGAGTTCCCACAGTTCGGTTCTCTGGCTGTCTCTGTCTCTGTCTCTCTCTCTATCTGTCAAAAGTAAAATAAAAATAAATATTCACTGAAGATAAAATAATTACTCTCTATAAATATAAAAAGATATAAAAAAAACAACAAAAAAACAATAAAAATAAAAATAAAATAATTTTAAATAGGACCCAGACTTGCAAGGAAATGTGAAAGGTTTGAATTCAGATCTTTTGCTGAGTAATACAACCCCCAAACTTTAGGACATCTCATGGTTTTGTGGGTCAGGAACACAGGCAGGGTTCAGTTGGGCGGTTCTTGTCTCATGTGCAGTTGGTGGGAGTCTTTGGGTAGTTTGCAGTTTGCAGCTGGGCTGGGGGCTCGGGGCTGGGTGCTGCTTCTGTGATCAGCTGGCCCCTCTCCCTTTCTGTGTGCCCTCAGGGTCTCTCCCTGTGTCCACTCCTGCAGCACAAATGTCTTAGATAGCATCTCAGGACTTGCTGAGAGCCATACAGAAGCTGTCACTTCCCTAATATCTCCCTGGTCTATGTCGTCACAGACCCAGCCAGAAGAAGAGGGCAAACTGGATCTGCCAATGGAAGGGATGTCCATGGGTTGCAGCTATGTTTTTTTCTAACAATTTTATTGAGATACAATTCATATACCAGATAATTTGCCCTTGAATCCCGGCCCCGGCCCGTGCTGACCCATATTCTGAACTGGGGAGTTCCCCCAGTTCAGTTCTCTCTCTGTCTCTGTATCTCTCTCTTTCTGTCAAAAACAATAAAAGAAAAAAAAATTTTAGAGCATTTTCATCACTCCACAGACACATGTCACCCCCAACCCCTGACAACCACTGACCTACTTCCTGTCTGTGGATGTGCCATTTCTGGATGTTTCACATAAATGGAATCACACGCTGGGTGGCCTTGTGTGTCTGGCTTCTCTCACTGAGCACTGGGTGTTCAAGGTCCATTTTCACAGCCGCATAACGCTCCAGTGTGTGGGCAGGCCACACTTTGTTTATTCAGTTGATGGACATTTATGTTGCTTCCCCTTTTTAGAAATTATAAATATTGTTGCTGTTAACATTCACGAATAAGTTTTTGTATGAATGTAGGTTTTCATCTCTCGATAGGTGAGAGGGAAATTATGGGGTCAGGTAGTAATTCTACATTTAATCTGTGGAGTTACTGCCACCTTTTTCATTGCGCCATCCCTGTTTGACATTCCAACCAGCAGCAAGGGTTCCAGTATCCCCACTTCCTCCCAACACTTGTTATTGTCTGCCTTTCTTTTTTTTTAAGATTTACTTTTATTGTTTTTGACAGAGAGAGGGAGGGAGAGATACAGAGACAGAAATAGAGAGAAGCGGGGGGCCCAGAACAGTCTCCATAGTTGCACATCATTGGTTTTTCCACATAGTTTCATTCCTCAGGTGGGCTTGGGGCTGCACAGGGCAGAAACTGGGTCAGGAGCCTCCCACATAGGCCCCAGCAAGAACTGAACTGGGGGCACTCCCCAGTTCAGCATATGGGTCCACACAGGCCAGGGCCGGGATTCGATCCTCGGTCCCTGGGGCTGCAGTGAGAGCTTAACCCACTGGACCTTCCTGGCTTCCCCTATTGTCTGCCTTTCTGACTGTAACCATTCTAGTGGGGGTGAAGTGGTACCTCCTTATGGTCCTGCCACAGCCATCACTAATCCACTGGAGCATTTGTCCAAGTGGGAGGGCAAATGCATTCTGTTTAGCAATTTGTTATTTGGTGTATAATTTTTGAATACCTTAGCCGTGGGTTTCTGGCCCTCTTGAATTCTTGCTCTGGGTCCCACAAAAGTTAGAGGCAGGCTTGCTGGTGGTAGGCCAAAGGACACACAGGAGGGATCAATGTGTTTTGGGGTCAAAGCTGATGGGTTTGATATTGAGGAGGAGGGAGGTGTGATGAAAGTTGGCCCCACCCGCCCCTTTCCTGCATTCTTGCTGGCTGATCCATCTGTATGTCTGGCCCTCTTCCTACCTGAGAGCCCCAAATCTTCATTGTATGTGTTGGGGTGAATAGTGTCTCCCCCAAATTGATGCTCACCTGGAAACCTGCGAATGGGACTTTGTTTGGAAATAGGGTCTTTGCAGAAGACATTGGTTCAGTTGAGGTCATGTGAAATAAGGTGGCCCTGGTCCAGTGACTGGTGGCCTTACAGGAAGAAGGAGATATGGACAGGGAGGGAACACCATGTGATGACACAGAGACGCACAGGGAGAAGGTCCCCTGAAGATGGAGGCAAAGATTAAAGAGTGCATGTACAGGCCCAGGACATCAAGAATCACTGGCAGCCACTAGGGGCCCTGGAACAGCGTGCCCTCAGCCTCTGGAGGGAAGCAGCCTTGTGCAACACGTTGATGCTTGACTTCTGGCCTTCAGAACTGGGAGAGAACAAAAGAATGTCTTCAGTCCAGCGGTGTGACTCATCCACTATAAGTGAAAACTGAGCACTTTCCTGAGTTCTGAGTTGTTCTAGTGCAGGGGTTCCCAACCTTTTTATACCCTAGGGCGCATTCTAAAATATTGGTAGGGCAGCGGGCACCAGCTATTTCTAAGGATATTTATTATTGAACAAGAATAAAAAATAATAAACAAAAATAATTTTAAAATAATAAATTTATTGTACAAATTATATACACACAAAGAAACATATATACAAAACGTAATACAAATAAAAAACACACGTATAATAAAATCATTTAAAAAAACATAAAAGAAAACATAAAAAAACCAATCTGTCAGTGTGATCTTTGGCATTGCATTTCGTTGGCCAGTGCCTCGTAATTAGGAGAGTATGACGACAACCCTGTTAGCAAACAATTATTAAGATGCTCATCGGTAAGTCGAGATCTATATCGTGATTTTATTAAATTCATGTTTGAAAACAAAGATTCGCATAAATATGTTGATCCGAAAAACGATTTGATTTTATATGCCGCTTTTTTTTTAAATATATATATTTTTATTTATTTATTTTTGACACAGAGAGAGAGAGAGAGAGAGAGAGAGAGAGAGAGAGAGACAGAGAGAGAACTGAACCAGGAGAGCTCCCAGTTCAGCACATGGTTCCGCACGAGCTGGGGCCGGGATTCGATCCTCAGTCCCCAGTGCTGCAAAGTGAGCGCTTAACCCACTGAGCCATCCCGGCTTCCCCCGCTTTTTTTTTTTTTAAATGGGAACCTTTCTTTGTCGACTATGTTCCATAAGTCCTCTGATATTAAGGATTTTAGCAAAATATCGTTCTTAAGGTTCCAAATTTCTAACTCTAGTTCTTCTGCTTTCCCCTGAACAAGGTCTGCAATACATGCGGCTAGTTGTATTACATTTATTTGGCAAGTAAAAGGATTGATACAGAAGGAGACAATTGGCTCGATATTTGTAAACTGCAGAAATCTCTCTTCAAACTGTTTTTGAAGCACTTGCAGGGTCTCCATAAATAATGACACATTTAATTCATTGTTACCTAGCATTTTCCTCATATATGGGAAGTGAACGAGAGACTTGATATGCAGATGTGATATCAACAAAGTCAATTTCGCTTTCAATGCGTTTACAGAGCTTCTCATTTCAGCTATATTTTTGTCTTTTCCCTGCAACTCCAAATTGAAAGAATCTAATTTTTCCATGGTGTCAGCAAGAAAACCCAAATCCACCAGCCAGCAAGAGTCTGTTAGTTCATCATAATTTTCACTTTTATCATGTATAAATGTTTTTATTTCTTCAATTAAGTTCACAAATCTTGTAAGAACTTTACCTTTACT